>CAMOHE010056624.1:0-22907 GCA_946598075.1 Artocarpus hirsutus
ATTTTATGAAATTTGAAGGATGAGTTTATTAGGAAAAAAAAAAAAGAATTAATTTAAGAAAATATAAAGTGAAACCCCAGGATCACTAGTTATTTGTAGTATTGTAAGACCATTCGTACTCTTCAACAATGTCTGGGTTCAAGTAAATTTGTACCGCATTAGGAGAGCATAAACATAAGCAATGTGCTTCAAGAGAAATCCACATGCATATGTTTGGAAAGTTAGTCAAAATTAATTGATTTTAACTAACTATAGTGTAAAACTCTAAACAGTTATAAGAAAAAGCAAAAAATTACTATAGTATGAAACTGTCACATGTTATAGTTCTTAAATTTGAAACTTTTTTTCTAACCAACTTGCTAAAGTATCTATTAAAATTTGTGATATAATTTAAATAAGCGATATTCTGATGAAACTTGATTTGTACCTCTACTAAATTAAAAAAAAAAATCATAACTATACCTTAGCCCAATAACAAAATAACAAGAAAACTATGAAGACTTTATTTTCCTTTATATACGTGTATATTATGCTCTTGCTAGAAGAAAATTTACTTTTCACTGTAGAGATGCTTTATTTCTCTAGAATTATTTGGATATGTTACTCTCTATTTATTTAATTTTTTTCTTCAACATAAGGAAAAAAAATTAAACCAATGAAAAAAAAACTTGCAATATGTAAAGAGTTTGAAACATAGTATCTTCAATGAAGTTCCACGTTATTGTCTAGCATTATAGTAGGAAAATCAAACTGCAATACAATTCGATTGTTCTTGGTGCTAAATTATGTTATTCTTAGTGAATAATTTGACACTAAATATAGCATATGTTAATTTTAGTATTTAAATACTATTGGTTGATCTATTTATCTTTTCATTTAATCATAATAACATTGTCATTTTCAAATTATTTAAAAATTAAAAGTCAACTTGTGTAATCTACAAAGCTTAATTCTTTTAATAAAAATAAATACAGCATTTAAAATTGCATTGTGTATTGAAGCATACATGAAAAAAAAAAAATTAAAATGTTATCTTTATATTTTTTGATGCCAAATACAGCATTGATATTATCATTTAAATTAAAAATAGTCCTTTTTTTTTTTTTTGGCTCAAAAGGTCTCAAGCAATTTGCCCATACCCCACTATACAATGAATACAGGAGGTGCTTCTTGCAATGAAAGATATCTCTAATTTACATCTTTCTTGGAAAGCAGGACATCATTCATTTCTCACGGATGTAACGTCCAAAATCCAACTTAAAAAGCCAAAACATCATTTGGTACAACATTCTTGAAATCATGATGCTGCTAATTGCTATGAGTTGGATTTTGTCAAACTTTAACAACAAAGACAGGAGTTATGCCAAACAACTGTTTGCTCTTTTTTTTCCTCCTGGTAAATAGAAGAGCGGACCATAATTCTTTTACTCATAGGGAAAAAAAAGCCATGATTTCTTTTACGAGTATAATTAAAGGTATCTCATACATTGAGAAATTTGTGTATGGAACTATAGCTACTCCTGTGAGGACCCTTATAAATATGTAGCTTGAATATTCTCTATACAACCTTGTGAATGGAAAGAGAGACGTTGGAAGAGCTTTTCCATATAGGTTCAACCCGACTCGATTCTGGATTAATAGGAGTCACATGTACCGGGGGTCTTACACCAAAAAATACAAGACATCATATTTGACAAATCACATGATAGTAAGCACAATGCCATTAGGCACCACCCTTTTGGAACTTACTCGTACAAGTGTTGAGAGCGGTGATTAACATAATTTCTTTCACTCATGGGAAAAAAAAAAGGATTTCTTTTATGAGTATTATTAAGATTTTCCCCCTTTTGCATAAGTAAATCTTTTTTCCAACCCCACAAGACCTCCCAAAAATGTTCCAAAAAAACATATATCTCTTGTGTGGTTGCTATAAAAGGCAAAGCAAAAATAAAGCTTTTGATGCGTCTCAAACCATGCAAAGTAAAGGGACTAAACAACTTGAGAAAAAGATGGCACAAACTTGCCTTCCCTTCGTAAAATCCAAGTAGCAACCATTACAAGTTTGGTATTGCATACGACAACAATTCATGTGTTGTCATGAAAGCTTGTTTCTTTAATTTGTCTATTAGGTTTGAAAACTAATATTCTGTTTGACAAAGTTAGTTTTAACCCATTTTTTAGTTTAAAAAAATGTAAATATCTTACATTCTATAATAAAAAGAAAAAAAAGTTGTTACAATGTAAAACTCATATGCTACAATGTTTACAACTTTAATCAATAGTTTTAACCATTATGTCAAACACTATAGTGACACAAATTAACTCCACCTACTAACAATTTTATTTTTATGATATGATAAGTATTTTTGACGTTTTATTCATTCATGTAAACTAAAAATAGTAAACATAATTATAATAATAATTTGACTTTTCTTTTTGTACTCTCTCTCTCTCTCATACTGATTACTAGAAAATGAGCATAAGAGCTACAAATTCAAGAACATCTTAGTCACAATCAAATCATAACTTTAAATAGATAAGGAAATAAAAGACTATGCTTACACAAAAACTCCCGTGATTTATCGAGGCCTTCGTGTAACAAACTTGCCAAAAAAGAAAAGCCAAAAACTGCCAACTTTTTCAAACCATAATTATCCCCTTTTTTTTTAATCATTGATTTCACAAAAATAATTTTTAAAATAAAATCCCTGCCAAAAAAATAAAAACAAAAACGTCAGTTGTGGAAAAAAAATATGAAAAAAAAAACAGAAAATAGCAAAAAACAAGTGGATAGGTGGCTGTGAACGAGAAAAGAGTCAGAAAATGAAGAAAGTCAAGTGTTACAGAGTAAAAGCCATTCCCGGGGGTCTATGGCTGAATGGAAGAGACTTACAAGCTTACTTGTCTCTTTCTTCCTTAAAAAAAAAAAATACTTACTTGGAATTTGAGCCAAGTGCTCCATTAGAACATATATATAATATATGATATAATATTGCAGCATATTATACAATAAAACCCTTTAAGAAGTCTTAAAGGAGTCAAAAAAATAAACTAGACAAAGCAAACCACACATACAGAAATATATATATTGATGAGTGTAGCAATCGATGGACGGTGCAGTTTGTTTCTCTTCCTCTCCGCGTGAACCCACCAAGCAAAACCCTTCAATATTCTATTCTTTTAGAGAGAGAAACGGATAGTCTTAGAGAGAGAGAGAGAGAGAGAGAGGAGAGCATGGGGTGGTGAAGGTGGTGCAGTTTTTGCTGATCTCTAGACATTGGGTTTCTCTTATTTCTCTCTTTTCCTTTTCTTTATTCTATTAAGTACTCTTGGGGCTGTGTAAAAAAAAAAAAAAAAGAAGAAGAAAACTTGGTGTGGGTGAGACTTGAGTTTGTTTCCCTCTAAGTTTGAGTTCAAAGCAAGAAAAACAGAGTAGAAACAGACTTGGGGGGAGAAACAGAGTAAAATAGAGACTAGAGAGAGAGAGAGACAGAGAGAGAGAGACTGCAAAACTCAATGATACAATAAACCCGAGAAGAAGAAAGATTAAGGTTTTTTTTTTTCTTTTTTTTGGGAAATTGAGGCAAATGTCTTCTATGCCCGGCTCGAGGCAATCTTTTTTCTTCTTCCTCTTCTTCTTCTTCTTGTTCTTCAACTTCTTCTCTTCTTCTTTCTCTGCAAACCAAGAAGCTTCTCTTCTCTTTTCATGGCTTCACACCTCCAAAACTTCTCCTTCTTCTTCTTCTTTCTCGAACTGGAACATTCTAGAAGAGAACCCATGTAACTGGACTTTCATATCTTGCTCTCCAAATGGTTTTGTCACAGAAATAACCGTCCAATCCATTCCTCTTCATCTTTCTTTACCAACAAATCTCTCTTCCTTTCACTCACTCCAAAAACTTGTCATTTCTGATGCCAATCTCACTGGAACAATCCCTGACGAACTTGGAAACTGCAAAGAGCTTGAAACTCTTGACCTTAGTTCAAACAGTCTTGTTGGCTCTATTCCTAGAACTATTGGCAAGCTTGGGAAACTTCAAGACTTGATTTTGAACTCAAACCAGTTAACTGGGAAAATCCCAGTTGAGATAGGCCAATGTTTTGGGCTAAAGAATCTGATCATTTTCGACAACAGATTAAGTGGGGCCGTCCCATCTGAGCTCGGGAAACTTTCTGGCCTTGAAGCTATTAGAGCTGGTGGGAACCAAGACATTGTTGGGAAAATCCCAGATGTGATTGGAGACTGCTCAAACTTGACTGTTCTGGGGTTGGCAGATACCGGGATTTCGGGGTGTTTGCCGCCGTCGTTGGGGAAGCTCGGAAAACTTCAGACGCTTTCAATCTACACCACAATGCTCTCTGGAGAAATCCCTCCTGAGATAGGTAACTGTTCTGAGCTTGTCAACTTGTTTCTTTATGAGAACGGCTTGTCTGGTTCTATTCCTAAAGAGATTGGCAAGCTTCAGAAGCTAGAGGCGTTGTTCATGTGGCAGAATAGTTTGGTGGGGTCAATCCCAGAAGAGCTTGGGAATTGTAGTAGCTTGACAAATATTGATCTCTCTTTAAATTCATTTTCCGGCACCATTCCATTGTCTATAGGAGGGCTTTCAGGGCTTGTTGAATTTATGATTAGTAGCAACAATGTGTCGGGTTCAATACCTTGGAATCTTTCGAATGCTACCAACTTGGAGCAATTGCAGCTTGATACTAATCAAATCTCGGGTTTGATACCGCCGGAGCTCGGAAGACTGTCCAAGCTCAGTGTTTTCTTTGCTTGGGCAAACCACCTTGAGGGAAGCATTCCTTCTACCTTGGCTGGTTGTGTTAGTCTCCAGGCAGTTGATTTGTCCCATAACTATCTTACTGGCAGTGTACCTTCTGGTTTGTTTCGGCTTCAGAACCTCACCAAGTTATTGTTAATTGATAATGACATTTCGGGTTCAATACCGACTGAGATTGGCGACTGCAGCTCTCTCGTGAGGCTGCGGCTTGGGAACAACAGAATCTCCGGCGGTATCCCTAGCACGATCGGAGGACTTAAGAGCTTGAATTTCCTTGATCTGTCTGCGAATTGCCTTTCTGGGGAAGTCCCGGAAGAGATTGGCAGCTGCACCGAATTGCAGATGATTGACCTAAGCAACAACACTTTAGAAGGTTCCTTGCCTAATGCATTGTCCACTCTATCGGGACTTCAGGTCTTGGATGTTTCGGCTAATCGGTTTTCAGGTCAGATACCGGCAAGCCTTGGCCGTCTTGTTTCATTAAACAAGCTTATTCTGAGGGAGAATGCATTCTCAGGGTCCATACCGTCGTCTTTTGGCTTGTGCTTGAGTCTCCAATTGCTTGATCTCAGCAGTAATGAGCTCACAGGCTCTATTCCTGTTGAACTGGGGCAGATTGAAGCCCTTGAAATTGCTTTAAATCTCAGCTGCAATGGACTTTCTGGGCCTATCCCGTCTCAGATATCTGCACTCAACAAGCTTTCCATTCTTGATTTGTCACACAACAAGCTTGAGGGGGATTTGATTCCATTAGCAGGGCTCGACAATCTTGTCTCTCTCAACGTCTCTTACAATAACTTCTCCGGTTATCTTCCAGACAACAAGCTTTTCAGGCAGTTATCACCAACAGACCTGGAAGGAAACGAAGGTCTTTGCTCTTCAAACCGAGATTCGTGTTTCTTAAGTGATATTGGAAGGGGGGCACTAGCAAGAAGTGAGAACGACATAAGGCGGTCGCGGAGACTTAAATTGGCAATAGCACTGCTTATCACACTGACAATAGCAATGGTGGTTATGGGAGTAATTGCAGTGATTAGAGCACGACGAGCGATTGAAGATGGCGAGGATTCGGAAATGGGAGACTCATGGCCATGGCAATTCACTCCATTCCAGAAGCTCAACTTCTCAGTTGACCAAGTGCTGAGATGTCTGGTGGACACCAATGTAATAGGCAAAGGGTGTTCCGGGGTAGTTTATCGTGCTGACATGGAAAACGGTGAAGTCATTGCAGTGAAGAAGCTCTGGCCAACTAGTGCAGCTGCTGCGGGCAACGGATGCAATGACGAGAAGTCCACAGTTCGCGATTCTTTCTCGGCAGAAGTGAAAACACTTGGCTCAATCCGTCACAAGAACATTGTTAGATTCCTGGGTTGTTGTTGGAATCGAAACACGAGGCTGCTTATGTATGATTACATGCCTAATGGGAGCTTAGGCAGTCTTCTCCATGAGAGGACAGGAAATGCCTTGGAGTGGGAACTTAGATACCAAATTTTATTAGGTGCGGCTCAGGGCTTGGCTTATCTACACCATGATTGTGTTCCTCCAATTGTTCATAGAGATATCAAGGCTAATAACATCCTTATTGGCCTTGAATTTGAGCCTTATATTGCTGATTTTGGACTAGCTAAGCTTGTTGATGATGGAGATTTTGCTAGGTCCTCTAACACTGTGGCTGGCTCTTATGGATATATTGCTCCAGGCAAGTATTTTCTTAAATCATATGATGGTTCATATTTTTCATTATCTTCTCATGTTTTTAGTGTTGCTTTATCTTGAAAACATATGGTTCATATTTTTAATTATCTTCTCATGTTTTTAGTGTTACTTTATCTTGAAAACATAATTGTACAAGTTAGAGATTCGGGATGCAAAAAACTTCTATTTTTAACCATCAAATCACATTAAAATCATATCATATCAAGAAAAGCTCGATAGTTTAACATCATTGAATAAAAACTTGACAGTTAAAACTTGCATCCTATTAGCAGGGTATTTTTCTCTACCGTGCTATATCCGTGTCCTTAAAGTAGAGGAAGATAGCTTTCTTTGCTAATATTTACTTCGTCTTCTTTCAGAATATGGCTACATGATGAAGATCACGGAGAAAAGTGACGTGTACAGCTATGGAGTAGTTGTGTTAGAGGTTCTGACAGGGAAGCAACCGATTGATCCAACGATACCCGACGGCTTACATGTGGTGGATTGGGTGAGACAGAAGAGGGGAGGGATTGAGGTGATGGACCCAAGCCTACTTTCAAGATCAGAATCAGAGATAGAGGAAGTCATGCAGGCTTTGGGAATAGCCTTATTGTGTGTAAACTCGGCTCCTGATGAGCGGCCAACCATGAAAGATGTGGCGGCAATGCTCAAGGAGATTAAGCATGAGAGAGAGGAATATGCAAAAGTTGATGTTCTCCTAAAAGGGTCTCCTGCCCAAGAGAATAAGAGTGGAGTTTTGGCCACAACATCATCTTCAGCAGCAGCAATGGCTATGCAAAGTTTGTACCCAAAAAGCAACAACACAAGTTTCTCTGCGTCTTCACTTCTTTACTCAACTTCCTCCAATGCCAAAATGGGTTCAAAATGAGTTTCTTTTATTGGAAAACATACATCCGAAAAATCAGAAAGAGATGTTTGTGTGTCACCATTTTAAATTTAATCAGTTTCTTTTACTCTCAAACAAGCTGTTGTTTCATTGATGTAAAGAAAAGGTTGATATTTGTAATAACTGAATGCAGAGCAAAAATAGAGCCGGCAAAGTGCAGGGTCTTCTATTTCAAAATTTTTTTCCTCCATTTCATAGTAAGAACATAACATTGTGAGTCCATAACTCATGACTCATTATATGTTTTTGCAAGTCATAACATCAACAGCAACGGGAAAAACAACCTTGATCAAAATTGAAACCACCTCCTCATTTTGGACTAGACTTTAAGTTTAAAAGGATTTGGGTCATACTAGGATAGAGTATCACTATTAGTACTACGTGTCACCAAAAGTCAATATATTGAAGAGCTTTTTACAGAAACATCATTCTCATCCCATCGAGTTAAGGTTTTGTTTGAGAAATAAATTAAAATTTTACTGTAAAGTTCTTATATATTATAATATTTAAGATCTAATTTTAAGTTTTATTTTTACTTCTCAAACTAGGTGTAAAACCTTATTACTTGTAAAACTCTAAACCCAAATCTAATGTAATTTTATGACTGAAACCCACTCTTTAGTTAATAACAGGGCTTTAACCCATGAAGTTAATTATGCTATAACAGTGCATGTTTCCAAAATTTATATATGATTTAAATCACATCAAAACAATAAAAATAGAGTAAAGGCAATATTTTTTCATATCTGAAATTGAATTGAAATGAAGGAAAGGCCAAAAACTCACACGAGGGGTGAAGATACATACGGCCCAAAGCAGGGTCCTACCGGTACAGAATTTTTTTTGCACCCCACCGAAGGAATCTCTCCAAAAAAAAAAAAAATACAGCAAGAAATCTGGTGAAAAAGGTCCATGTCCAGATGAATTTATGAGTGAAAAAAATTCAAAGATGACTTGCCCTCCAAATCTTGTCAGGTGGGTCCCAAACATGAACTGTTTTTCTACTCTCTAGAGTCTTTACTACAATAAATCCTTGCATGTTGTGCTAGTATAATGGTTTTCTGCTTTTGGTTCTGGGCGAGTGGGGCTCCGTGTTTCCATTTTTCCCATAGTTTCTACGGTTGGTAAGTGCAGTATGACAGAATTGAATTGATTGAATGGCAACCTCACATTTAGTGCACCTTTTCAAAGTCTCCTCTTTTTCACGTGCACGGGCTTTCTCGCATCAAGGCCTGCACTCCACTTTCAGTGGCAGATGTACGCACAGGGTGCTTTTTCTACCTTTCTTTTCTTGTTTGGAATTGACATATAAGGGCTCTGATTGAGATAGCTAATGCCTGGCTTTCAAATAGTACAAAAAGTGGAGTATAAATTTGGGTTTTTAGTTAGTATTTAGATAATTCGTAAAAAAAAGTGATTTTTTTATTTTAAAAAAGCTTTTAAACTTGTAAATTAAAAGATTTTATTGATATAACAAGCAATATAATTTAATAATATGAATGAAATTTTATATTTGTTATTCTTAAATAGAGTATGTTTGGGAATATCGTTGGGACTTATAGTTAGAATTTAAATACTGTACATATAAAAGCTTTATAATATAACATATGAGAGCTTTACAGTGTACAATTGAAACTAATAACTTCCAACTTCATTATAAAAGTCAAAATTGTTAAAAAAAAAGGCTTTTCTTAAAAACTTTTTTTATCCAAAAAATACTTATAAAAGCCAAAAAGCATTTTTTATGGGCTCATCCAAATATGTTAAAAAACAACTTTTGAAGCAAATAAGCTAAAAACGGTTTTTAAACCATTTCAAATAGGCTCTAAAAGCACATCCAATGCAATCCTAAATTAATATATCAATGGCAAATTTTACATCAATTTAGCATTTGAAGTAAAAAAAAAAAAAAAAAAAAAGCTCTAATGCAATGCCTTTTAAGGTTAAATTTGCTACATGCTAAATTTTATTGCAAATTTATCATAAAGTTTAGTACATTATAAATTTAACATTTAATTTCTATTGATTAGTAAATTGGCTTTCTTGCTTAAATAATTACAATATTTTTTCTTTTAATTATTTTGATATTTAACGTTTAGCTTTACAAGTTTCAAGGTTTTCTAACTATTTGGCATCTCGATTGGAGCTATTGGTTTTAACCAACAAAAAGTATAAAATTTTCAGCAACTATAGTAAAAAAAAAAAAAGTTATGACAATGTAAAGCTATTACATACTATAATTTTTAAACCAGTATTTTTAGTTTTAACCACTCTCCCAAAGATTCTATTAATAATTATGACAGAAGGCAAATATGGTATTTTAAGTAGCATATGCATTTGAGTATAAAATAAAATAATGCATCAATTATGTTATTTTACACTTTTTGATGGCAAATATAACATTGACATTGGCATTTGTATCGGAGATGGTTTAATATTTCCCATCTAACAATTCATTTTCCCTTTGGTGGGTGACAAAATATGGAATTTCTACCTTGGGGTTTGTATTTTTTTTACTATTTGTGGGAATTACTATTTTGACTGTTGGATTACTTCAACAACATGATCTATAAGTGTCAATAGTAAGAACTTGACCACTACACATGACTGTTCTCATTTATATGGAGGTGAGGTGGGTTAAAATTTGAGTAAGGACTTATAAATTTAGTTTTCAGATTATGGAGTTTGGATTTTGTTTAGAATTTATTTTTATAAGGCATAAATGGTTATGTTGTTAAATTTTGCAATTTATCTAATGTAATTTGATTCAAGTTTAATAATAATACGATAATTTTGAAACTCTTAATGTGTAAATATGTAAGGTCAAGAAATATCTCCCTCGATGGAGATTTTCCGGTTCCGACTCCACCTTAAATTTAGTGGGTATGGGGGGGTAAGAAACGTACCCGCCCCTACCCCACCTGCCGCCATCTCTACTACCGATAATGTAAAAGGATTGTAAAAATTTCTAAGAAAAAAATTTCTCTAGAAAAATTGCACAAAGTACAACTTTTTGTAGAAGTGATTTCTAATAATTCACCGGCTGTTTGGCAACGGTTCCCACCACACGGTTCCCACCATAAATTCAGTTATGAATAGTGTAAAGCTCTTACATGCTACAGTAACAATAAAAAAAAATTGCTACAGTGTGAAGCTCTCACATACTACAATAAAAGTGGTTCTAACCAACAGTTCCCACCACCCTTTCAAACACCCTAGTCTACATTTTCCATTTGTTGGATGACAAATTAGGTAAGTTTGATTGTTGGGTATGTTATTTCTCACAATGATGGGAACTAATTTTAAGCATTGGATTAATTGTTTAATGACATGATCTGTGAGTGTTAACGTTAAAAACTTATAGTGCATTATACAAAATTGTTCTTGTTCATAGGCATCCAAAACTAACAATTTTTTACTCTAAGAATCTAGAAAATTATGTAATCTATTCCTATCTTCACTGTAAGGTAAAAAAGTTTGAATCCCCTGAATTCCTTTACCTTTAATTTAAAAAATAAAAGAATAATAATAAAATGATGCACTCTTTCTAGAAATCGGTAAACATGGCTTTACCTGTTGGTTTTGGAAAACATTTTTATCAAAAATATAGCAGAAACGTGGTTAAAGTATGGATCGTATATAATAAAAATTTTCTCAAAACTTTTGTTAATCGCTATAGATTATATTAATTTTGTGTATAAATAAATATGTAAATACTTTGTTTATTGGTAAAGAGATGAGGATAAACTAGAATGAGGATTGCAAAGACGTTCTTTTATCTATGAAGCCAACATCTATCTCGCCTAGTCCTCGGCACTGGATAGACGCATGTGTGGGCATAGAAAGACTATAGTTTTTAGTGATCACTCAAGTGATAGAAGAACTTTTCTTCCTTTTCTTTCTCTCTTTTCTATACACCTATGAGTGTTTTTCTATATAATACTATCAGTCTCTGCAAGACTCACAAGTGTGTCTCTAAGTAAATAGGGGAGGCCACTATTTATAGAACAATAAAGCCAATCAATTTTCGAAAATCTCTTTATTTTTGTTTCAATATTAAATATTTATTTAAAATAAAAACACACAAGTTTTCCATTCCCATATGTGATAGGTCCCACACATGCACACAAATACCATATCTCTATGTGGTGCTAATTTAGAAAGGAAAGAAGATAAAATTTGCTTATTATCCAATCTTATTTGTCTCGACATTAAATTTTTCATATTTGAATTAAATCACATTTATTCAAAATTGAAAATACTAATATAGAAACTTTGTGAACAAGTTTTGATGTGTACAAGAGGACTTCCTCTTTGTGTTTTGAGCGCCACACACAGTGGGACCCACCGACTATGTGAATTCCAAAATTAATAATTTTATTTTATTTATTAAACATTTAATTATTTAATAGATATATATTAATCATAATTGATTTATTTTAAGTGATATTTAATTTAGAATTTCATAATTTTAAATTAATTATTTAAATCAACAATTCTACTTGTTCAAATAGTGTTTACAAGGATGGCCAGGGGGTGGGGGATTAATGGATCCACCCACAATTTCAAACTCCAATAAAAGTACTATATTAATTAAACTCTTTAATTAATATATTATTCTTTTATTAATTCCAATATAACTCCACTAAAGACTTGGAATTGCATTCTTAAAATTATAGATGTTCAATTACTCATTTTTTAGAGTCGTACATTTAATATAGTCATTACATATAATTCGATCTTGTATAAATAATTCATAATCAAAGCTATAGGTAAAATCCATTAACCTCTGTAATACTTCTTTATCCTTGAGTGCCATTAATTTCTTAATGAATAATAAGTTTATGAACTTAATCATGAATTGAGCACTCTTATTATTCAAGCCTCGAATCAATACTCAAGAGAATTATTTATCTGCTGCTTGTTAGAGAAAGAATAGATTCCATCTTGTAATATTAACATTCTTAGCTATTTACTTCATCATGCCTCTAAGATACAAGGAATAAGATTTGATCTTTAAATCCATACTGAATAAGTCAAAAGACATATATCCAAAAATAGGAGTCTGCTACTAACTTAGGATTAAGATTATCTTATATTTGACCATCAGTTGATATAATTTGAACTTGCTATATTTAACATAAGTTATTAGCCATTCATATCTCATCATGTTTTGGTACTAGAGAATCTCATTATATATAGTGCACTCATTTAATGACTCACTATATTAACGGTTCAGATAAGATTGTTTCATTTTTATGAAAAAGACTTATACTAGTAACGTTCAATTAAAGATTTCATATTTTAGTTGAATAATTAATTATAATAATTAATTATGTGTTACTGGTCATTTTAATTATCATTTTTAAATATTATCTTCTTGTATATAATGCTTATATACAATATTTAAAGTTACATAAATTATTATGGAATTTTCATGATATTCTTGAAGTATTTAAAAATACATACAAATGTAATAAATAAATTCAATAAATTCACTTAATTTTATTTATTTATATATCCATTACAAAACATCATATGCTTTGTGAGTATCTGTCCTAATAATCTCCTACTTGCCTTAAAGCAAATGAGACATGTCTCTTAATCCATATCCCTTCAGATTGGATTTGTAAGGTTGTCTTCTGATGCCATCTTTAAAACTGTCACGCCACCTATGCGGTATATATCTTGGACCACATAATACCTTTTCTCTACATGCCTCATGCTTTTGTGGTTTCTTGACTCTTTAATGTTTATGATTGCTATATATATTGTTGTCATAGTATAGTCTAATTGGCTTATCCATGCATATTTGGAATAACTTCTTGCTCCATAGAGAATTTTTGGAGCAATACTGCTTCCATGGATGCTTAACAAGCAACCACATATTTAGCCTCCATTGTCGAGTTAGAAACATTCTGGTTTCACACTCCTTAAGAGAATGGCTCCACCTCCAAGTGTGAACACGCATCCTGAGATTGATTTCTGATCATCCTTATCCAACTTAAAATCGAAATAAATTGATGTAACCTTTGAGAGATAAATCTCCACTAGAATATACAAGCACATAGTTTCTCATTCTTCTGAAGATACTTGAGAATGCACTTGACAGCCATCTAGTGATCAAATCTTAGATTTGGTTGAAACTTACTTACTATCCTAATTGCATAGCAGATATCAAGTCCAATACACTGCATAGCGTACATTATGCTTCCAACTGCCGATGTATAAGGGAAATGACTTATCTCTTCTTCCTTTTAAGAAGTCTTAGGACACTGCTCCTTAGAGAGATGAATACCATGCCTAGAAGGCAAATTCCCTCTCTTAAAGTTATGTATCCCACATTTGACAAGCATCTTGTCAATATATGTACGTTATGATAATGCCAAAAGTTTCTTCTTGCGATCCCGAATTAGCTGGATCCTAAGAACATAGCTTCCCTCTCCAACATTTTCATTTGAAAATAGCTGGCTAACCATTCCTCAACTTGTGACATAGATTCCTTATCATTCCCAACGAGCAAGATGTCATCAACGTAAAGTACTAAGAAGACCACTTTCTTTTCTCTTATATACTTATAAATACATGGTTCATCCTGGTTCTGTTTAAATCATAAGACTTAATAGCCTCATCAAACTTGATATTACATGATCTAGAAGCCTACTTAAGTCCATAAATAGACCTATGCAGCTTGCAGACTTCTGATTGTACCATGAACATGCTTTCGTCAAGCTTGCTTAAGTCCATAAATGGGCCAGTTGCTCCTTGGCGTCCAACTCCCACCTTTGATAACTCCGCTAACTTTGTTCTTTCAAGTCCTCTGTCTCCTCTAGACATCGTTGACGACAACAATGATTGCATTGATGATGCTGCAATTTTAGGAGGATTAGATTGTATTTTCTTCTTTGTTCAATATTTCAATACATTATGTTTGGTTTGGTTTTATTTTATTATTAGAACAATGTATTATCAATTATCTTTTTTAATATTAAACTTTTATTTTCATTATTATAATTCGATTATTTCTATTTAAAATTAATAAAAAATACTAAAAATTTAACAAAAAGTATTAAAAAATACAAAAAATATATTAAAAAATTTAATAAAAAACTATTTGCAACAACAATGTTGTCACAAAAAAAGAAACAAAATATATTTACGACAACATTTTTGAACAAGTCGTAGCAAATAATGATAACACATTAGCATTAGTTCAATTAATTGCGACGACATTATTTGAAATTGTAGTGCTAAAAATGTTAGCCATGTCAACTCGACGATATAATTGTGGTGATATTTTTGCGACTATTTGTCATTGCAAATATAAAAAAATTATTTAAAACTAATTTTTAACGATGACATATTGTCGCAAATAAATTTTTAACGATGACTTTTTATTTTTTCCGATGACTTTTCCTACTTGTTGTAGTGCATAGGGAATACTTTTACAATTTTTCACACCACTCCTTAAAATTTTTTCTTTGCTCTCGGCAACTTTTCATTCACAAGACAAAACTTTGCTTTGCTCTTACGAAGAAGCTTAGCTTTTTGTTCTTTGCCGATGCTCCAACATATGGGATGTGAGGCATATATAGTAGGAGAAGAGCTGTAAACACCACATCTTAAACAACCCACAATTTTTTGCAGCCATAGTATGCTATCATCCTTCAACTACTTTATTGAATACACGTACACTGTCCATCGTCCACATATTATCTACTAGAAGCTTCTTGCATGGACTTGGGCTTTTCTTCAAAAACATATTGGGCCAAAACAAGTTTATCATCGAGATAATTATATATTAGGGTTAATGAAACAATTTGCCTAATTATATTTATTGAATTAAAATATGATTTTAATTTGTAAAAATTCTACAAATGTCTTATAATGATATTATTAAAATTATTTATACGTAATTATATAGTACAATATGTAATATTATTAACATAATTACTATCATTAAATACATTTTTAATATATTTTGAATATTGGGCTAGATTTTAATTTTATAACAATAATTTAGACACGTATTGTAATTTTTTCTCTATATTATGTTACATTTTTACAACATTATTTTTTAATGCAACAAAAAAGTAATGTCATATACTTTTTTTTTTCCTTTCCTTTTTTTTCCCTCTTCTCTCCTTGATTTTGCCGTTCTCTCTCTTCTCTCTCTCCCAAGATTTTTCTTCTCTCCCCTTTCACTATCTCCTCCTCCTCCTCCTCTTTCTTCTTCATTCCTCTCTCTTTGTTACTCTTTCCTCTCTCTCTCTCTCTCTCTCCTCTCTAATTTTTTACCTTGTGAAGACAATTAGCGCCAACGTAAGGCTTGACAAGGTTGAGTTGACCGCTGCTTTTTTGGAAGCCTTTGTCATGCTCAGCATGATTCTCGGTGGCGACACCAACGAAGAAGTTAAGAAGCTACAAAGCTTTGCGAGGTGGCCGAAATCTACTTGCGCTAGGCTGGTTCGTCCTCACCGTCGTTGTCATCGTTCCATGCCAGGCTGAGCGTCGTATTTGTCGATCAGAGTTGCAAATTTGGATGAGATGGCAAATCATACGTAAGTGGTGAGTTGCATGGGATGACCACATATATATTTTATATTATTCCTCTCTTACTTATTTCTTCTTTTTCCAAAAAAATAGTTTTTGAAAATCAAAATCGATAAACTAATTTCTTACTTATTTTTGTGATTAATTTTAGTTCGGTAGATTTTCTGGGTTGGACCATTCATTGGAGCTGCCATTGCTGCAATCTACTGGCTCCTATCATTGCCGCTGCAAATCTATCGCAGATGCTCTAACTCCGGCGCCGATTAGAGTTGTTAAAACCAGATATTTGTTTTTGAAGTAGTAGTTGTTTTTCTTGATGTTGTTGGTGTTGTTGTGTTTTTTTGGATTGAAGTCAAATTTTTTTTTATTTTTGTTTTTGTTGCCGATAACATTGTTGGTGTCGGAGACGAGCCAACGACAGCAAGGAAAGAGAGGCAAAAAGAGAGGTAAGAGAAAAAAGAGAAAAAAATTGTCTCATTGGGACACCCAAAAATGTCATCGTGGGTTATGTCAACTTGTTACAGAGGGACATGCCAAAATGTCTTAGAGGGACACTCAAGAATATCCCTATTGTCCCTCTGGGACATTTCAAAGGGACACCCAATAAATGTCCCTCTAGGCATGTCCCAGAGGGACACCCAAGAATGTCCTAGAGGGACATATCAAAGGCACACCAGAAAATGTCCCGAAGGACATATCAAAATGTTCAAGAGGCATTTAAAATTTCCTAGAAGGACATGTACCAAATTTTTAGTATATTTTTACATTTTTTGACATAAATAAAATATAAGTCTAAAAAGTGGCATTTATGTGAATTCTCCTTCATCATCCAACATTGTTTTTGATTATTCATGCAAGATCACTCTTACAATGTAACATGAAAAAATAAAAATAATATACATTTATTTATGTAACAATTACTTTAAAAAAAGATAACATGTGATCATGATGGATCAAGGATTAAATGCAGCACGGGTGTAAATAAAATAAATTATAAAAATTAGTAAGAAGAAAAAATAATTCTAATTTTTTAAAATACTTTTCTATGTATAATTGTTCCCCATAAAATTTAAACAATAAAATGTAATCTAGCTAAAGTAACAAACCTTGCATATTCCTAGTCAATATTATATGAATTAAAAAAATAATTCATATTCCTAATCAATATTATATGGATTCAAAAAACGGAATATGAATGAAAAAAGTTACATTTAATTTAATTTGAAAACAAAAAAAAAGAAAAAGAAAAAAAGGAAAACATACACAAATAAATATGCTAGGCGTGAGAAGCAGTTGATTAAGCCAAATGGACTGAATTTGAACCATTAAACTTAAACTAAGCGAAAAAGGTGAATTGTAATCATTAGATTACTCAAACCTTGTTATTGAAGAACAAAACTCATTCCCACTTCTATTAAACGAGTTTATATCGTGCCCAACGGCACTTTTATCATGTGCTATTTCTTAATTTTGAAAAGCGGGAATTTCTTATATAAATAAAGAAAAAAATATTCTAAAAGAATATATTTAAAAGAGATTTATAGGCATAAAAATGTACACATAGTTCATGAAAAAAAAGTGTAGAATAGAAAACATTCTTAAGAGAGTACATTTTGTGATTACAAAAATAAATCCTATTTTTCATTTTTTGTACACCTTAATTACATGCAAACATAACATCATTTTCATTAAAAAACAATATCATACTATAGTAAATGATTGTAAATCTAACTCTAACTATGAAAAAATAATATCGATCAGAATGAAATGCAATTCACCAAATGCTTCTAGTAATAGCACATCATTACAACTTAGTAGTAAATATGCAAAATCAAATTCAAAAATTAGAATGTGAAAATCCATCAACAAAAATTCATTTAATCAAATGAATAACCAGATAACAAAAACCTAAAATTTTATACAAAAGAATAATAAGAAAAAGCAGAAAAATAAATAGGTTGTTTGTTTCATAAGTTTATGCCACAATTAAAAACTATTTGTTGCAATATTTTTCTCATAAAATTTGAATTTATGTTTAAAATTATGAACGAACCAAAATAAATTGTAAGGAAGAAATTTGAACAATTATAAAAATAGGGCATGAAATGTTAGATAAATAATCAGTTATGTAGACTAAATCTGAATACTATTAATTTTTATTTACCTGTATTTCTATACTATGCTTAGTACCTATTAATAATTATGAATTCAAAGTAATTAGTTATGTTTTATAATTAAAAATGTTATATAAAATGAATAATTAAGTTTCACAAAATGAAAGTAAACTAATATATTGTTTGTAATGGACTTTTATAAAGATATGAAAGGGTTTATTACTTGAAGTTAAAATAAAACAAAAACCAATGTTGAATAAGATATAGGAAGGTTTATATATATATATATATATATATATATATCTACACAAAGTTAAGATAAAACAAAAATCAAGTGGAAATAAACGTTGAAGTAACAAAAGTCTTTATAATAAAAAACAAGAAAGCATGTGCAAATTAATTGGATGACAATTGAGGTGCAAGGTGTAAAAGCATGCATAAGTGAAGTCAATAATAGATTTGTTATGGATATAGAAATAATGCAGATAAACTATATAACATAATTCTCTGTGTGTATATTATCTTAAAAATTATTATGATGATTAGGAGTACGAATTAGAGTTTTTGTCCCCCCCCACAATTGATACACTAGCATTGACTTTTCGATATTGGGCCTCACTCCCTTCCATAACTTCCAAGGCTAGCTCCAGCTTGTTTGGTGATCGTGCCGTGTCATAAATTTCTCATTTAAGGATAGATCGATCGTATGCATGGCGAAAAATTATATTCGATTGAAGTATATATAGTTCTTTTCTATAGGAGAATTTCCTACAAGAAAAACCTTCCAAAAAAAAAAGAAGGTTGAAAATGGTCTCGTTCCGACGGATGCATCCTATAGAATTTCTATCTAAACTAACTAATCAATAACTAAATATATATATATATATATATATATGTATATATATATATTTGGGGTGTTGAATTGATCTAAGTCTAACCACTTCATTTGGATTAATATGCAAGTTCTATCTTTTAATAACTCTCGCAATATAAAAATACAAATATATATACATGCGTGTCTTGATGAACCGCAGACATCAAAACAATAAAAGAAAAACAAAAAGAAAAAAATGCAACACGTTTAGCTCAATTACAGGTTCAGAGTGATCAACATTATATTTAATTGCAACATATATATTATGGTCCCCGAGGTCCTCAGAAAATCACATGCACAAGTCACAAACCCAATCGACTAATCTGATGGTGGCAGTTTTATAAGATCACAAACATGTCATGACATGATATATATTGAGAGCAATCTTAAATTTTGTCTTCTTTTGATTCCACCTAACTCTCTGATCCCAAATTCAACGAATTTCTCTTGTCGAGATCATCAAAAAAAAAAAAAAAAAACCCAGCTAGCCAACTATATTTTCCTCGCTATTATTTACTACACAACGTTTTAATTTATTGCCCTTAACCGCCCCCAACCTCTTGAAAAGTCCTATAAAATCTTCTCGCTATGCATGCAAATTCTCAAGCCTTCCAAATTTTGTATCTCTCTCCACACACAAGACACACACACACACAAACACTTGGTGAGAGAGATATCATCATGGAGATCAAATATTGCTTTTCCATTTTTTTGCTTGTCTTGGTATCTTTTCATGCAAGTAATGCACGTAATGTGCCTAGTGCTACTAACGATGTTAGCCCTAGTGAGGAAACAACCCTTTTGCATGCAACTTCACCCAAGGAGGCAGAGTCACCGACAGCGGTTTACGACAAGAAGAACTTCATCTACGGTGGGGTCGGCGGCTTTGCCGGGATTGGCGGATATGCTGGGGTGCTTCCAACACTCGGCGGCGTTGGTTCAATTGGAAATTTTGGTGGGATTGGTGGTGTTGGGGGAATAGGGGGTGGTGCTGGTGGCCTAGGTGGAGCTGGTGGACTTGGCGGCGTAGGTGGAGTTGGTGGCGTCGGTGGACTTGGCGGTGTAGGTGGAGTTGGCGGTGCTGCGGGAGCCGGCGTTGGAGGTGCTGCCGGTGCTGGAGGCGGCATTTTGCATCCTTAATTGATCGGTTGATCATGATCACGAATCATCTTTTGAGGCTTAATTAGAAGTTTTTATGTTTATTTCTGGTCCTCAATTAGTAGTGTTTGATCGGCTTTGTGTTTGTAGGATGTTTTGTTACATGTCCCTTCGGTGACATGCATTTAACTATGTGTCTGTTATGTAGTTTTAACGTATTTGTCAGCGGGTGTACTTCTATTTCAATGATCATTAATTAATGTTCCCGTTTTCTTTTAATTAATCATTTCATGAACTGTGGCTTGAGCTTTTGTCTTTCCGACTGCAATAAGCCTTTAAAAATGAATCATTAGAGGTATTTATAATATATATATATATATATATATATATGTATGTATATATAAATATTGTGAGAGCTAGCTATTCAAATTTCTGATTATAATTATCTACGGAATTAATTATAGGCTAAATAACAAAATAAGTTGGTTCCCATGTCATGAAAAGTTATCCAAACGCCAATGTTGAAATGCTTGGTAGTGTTGTCATTGGGCTCTAAATAATCCATAAACATGCAAGGAAAAATAAATTTAAGTAATTAACGAGCACTAATCTTGCCGCTTTTATAGAGATATCAGACATGGATTGGAAAGGTGCTTTGTTACGTTATGTCACTTTATCAATTCGTCTCAAAAATTAAATTTAAACGGATAGGCCAGGTGAAGTTATACTAATTTTATATTTCAACCTATAGTGATTTTATATTCTAACATGTTTCGATGGCGATAATATAACATTTTGATCTATTTTTTATGTGTGAAAAAATAATATGTGATAAGTTACTTGAACATGAAAATTTGTTTAATTAATATTCTTGAAATTTTGGACCGTGTACAAATATCTTTGCGATAAAATAATGCTACATTTAAACAGAACGCATTTGACTGTGGCATCTGAGGAGACATGGTAACAACTTTTTGTCTATAGAAATTCCTCTAAAATCTTTTGATCACTGACTCCTTTGGAAACTAATTTGTTTCAAAAGATGTTTACACCTATTTTGTCTTTTTCAGAAGTGAATTAGTTTATAACTTTCTTATCTGATTGTTGTATAAGCTTTCCTACCTTAATTCAGCTGATCAGTGTTAAGGTACCAATTAATATTACTTGCAAGTATGTTGTGATCATTCATTATTACGACCACCATTAATTTTGGGCTCACGAGGAAGCAGTGATATATATATATATATAGATATATGTATATTTATATAAATATATAATTAATGAGAAGTGAAATTTCCACTGCATGGATTCCACCTGGACGGATTCAGCTTGTAACAGCGTATGTTTGTTTCTTATGACAGAGATTACTCACCATTTATTACTGCTTACCGGAACTCGTGAGACGATTATCCTTTTCTATCTCTGTCTTCACTCTTCTGTCATTTAATCCTAGAGTAAAAAAAAAAAAAAAAACATTCACTCTTCTGTCATTTAATCCTAGAGTAAAAAGAAAAAAAAAAAAACATTGTTAATTACCAAAATGCGTTCCCGAATGATCCAAGTCATAGACGCTTAGGATCTGTTTAAAAAATTTGTGCTTTTATTTTTAACCAGCGGAAGAAAAAGTATAATAGGCAGTTTGGCAGTTTAAGATATAGAGGCAATTTAAACTAACGTTTGATAAAGTAATAATTGAGGCCAGTTTAAATCATAGAGACAGTTTTAAATTAGCTAAAACTTTCAAAATCTAAACTGTCTCCTTTTAAGTTTACGTAGTTTAAACTATTTTCTATAGTAAAAGCTATTCTCATTCTCATTTTTTTTTTCATAAACTATAGTTTTTCAAACACTATTTCTCGCTTTAAACTTGATGTGATATTTTATTTTCGTTTTAAACCTTTTCGTTTCAAACATCAGTTCAAAACTATCATTTAAGTCATACAGTTTATGACCCATAGTTCAAACTATGAAGTTCTAAACCACACCATTCTAAACCTACGTACCAAACATATCTTAAGTTAGGATTGTTTTATTAATGTTTGAATAGTGTATAAAAAAAGCTTTTAATTTTAGAAAAGGTTTTGAATTTGTTCAATTAAATAAATCAAAGCTCCTATAGGTATAAAGAGTAATGTAAAACATGGGATGTAAATAATATTTAAGTTGTTGTTTACAAATAAAAGGGTAAAAATATAAATTAAGAAGTTTTTTTTTTTATTTTTTTATAAGTACTAAAAAGGTGACTTGTTACAAAAGAGCTTATAAAAGTAAAAAATTTTGTCTATCCAAACGCATCCAAAAGTAGATTTTGGACTAATAAGTCAAAACCAACTAATTTTAACTAAACAAACTAGAACCCGTGTGGATGGAAAAGTTAAACTCATCGTTACAACTCAAAATATAAAAATATAATGATTATTTAAATTTGTGGCCCCTTGAACTTTATGATAATTCTCACTTTATTTTTTAAACTTTAAAAATTTTCACTTTATCCTTTGAATTTTGAATTAGCTCTCGCTTAACCTATTTTGTTAGAATTTCTATTCAAACAGACCAAAAAAGAAGGGGATTAGTCTCACCCAATCTATTCTGTTGGAATTTATGTTTAAGACAAACCAAATAATATAACACAAACTCACTTAGCCTTACTTTTTCGCTCGTTTGTAATAGAAGTTCTAATAGAAAGGGTTAAATGGGGACTAATTCAAAATTTAAAAGATAAAATGTGTATTTTTAAACTTCAAGGGCAAACTAAGAATGATCCTATAGTTGAGGGGCACAGATGACAACAATATAAAATATAAGCAGGATGACATAATTAGGGTATTGTATAATTTTTTTTTTTTTGACACTAGCAGGTGGAAAAAGACTTTTGAGACCTC
>CAMOHE010056630.1:8303-51723 GCA_946598075.1 Artocarpus hirsutus
AAATTAAATTTGACAACGAAAACGACAAGTTACTTTCTCAAATGGTCCTCCATTTTTTATTTTTTTTTTACAAATATGAATCCATTTCTCTATTTTCCCAAATTGACTTTTTAATTTTCTGTCCTGTTTTCCATTTGCATTAGGAATTATAGTTAAGTAGGAATGTCAACGGGTCGGGTTACACTTCCATGTCACCCGCCCTTTTAAGCAGGGAATCTGTTTATTGGTTTACAATATATCTAAAAAAGAAAAGAAAATCACGCATTATATAAATAGACGATATATAAGCAAGAAATAAATTACGATAAATACTAAGGAAATAGCAAAGCTTAATGAGGGAGACAGAATATGAATAAGAGTAGAAAGTTAGTTTTCTTCTATCTTGTTTGGTATGATAAGAGGAAAGGAAACGAGGGTTCAACTAAAGACTATTTTGTTAATTACATAATATTGCTTTAGTTTAAAACTAAGAACGTAAAAAGTAATTTAATTATTTATGTGTGGTACAAGTTTTTCATTCAAAAATCTCTCTAGTTTTAGAAGGATAAATATGGCGGGATTTATTGATATTTCTATATGTCCAATTTTCTCTTCCCTACATCTTTTCCCCAAACAACCTACAATTCAATTTTCTATGTAAAATATCTCTACTCTTTTCTTTTCTCCCACTTTCCACCCCTACCCAATATTAGCATTGCAAGTGCTTGAATTTAGGGTTATGGCCTCATAACTATATGTAATGGACAGCAATAAAGTCATGTTATGATGGTACGCTCTAGCAATTGAGCGTATGTGTCAGTCTTGGAACTAGAATGATCGCTCACAAACTTTTATAGAAAAAGAAGCTGTTCTCAATTCATATGCTAGACCCATTTTTAGGGCTCTTTTGTGTACCTTTTTTTCTCCTTTTTGTTTTTGTTTTTGTTTTTGTTTTTTTTTTTAACTAATACTCTCTGAACTTGTTGTAGTTAACATGTTTCATCTTACCTTTTAATCTTGATAAATGATTTATTGTTAGATTTTTTCAGTAGGAATAAAAGAAAATCGATAGTGTCCTCATGCACTCGGTTCAATAAAGTGAACAGGAGGGCCATTTTTTTGGTAATGTTAGGAATGACAAATGACTTTGCGTTTAGGCCTTTATCATTTAACAGACTATGGGCTTCAAGTGTCTATATTAAAGGTATAGTCTATGCCATCATCAATCGAGGTAGGGCAGACTTTTTATGCTCGGCAACACACGAACCCATGACTTGGTAGAAACAAAGTCCTTAGGAAGCCCTCCTTTACTACCATGCTACCACCACCAATGGTTAGATTTTTAAATTTCAGTTGGTTGTAAAAATTCAAAGTTTAAGGTTCCTAATAACAAAAAGTTTAAGGGTATTTTGCAAAAAGACTTTTAACATCCAACGTCCCTTTTGTAAATTGTTCGTAAATTCTAAAATGCCCTTTTCTCTAAAAAAAGTCTCTCCCTACTAAGTAATGTGATAGTTTTTTGTGGGGTAAAAAGTCTCGTTTTGGTTAGCATGTTTGAGAACCAATTTAGAACTTAAAGTTAAAACTTAAACCACTATAGTATGTGAGAGTTTTACATTGCAACACACCTTTTCTTTAGCATATGAAAGTTTTACATAGCAGTATTGGAACTTGGTATTACAACTTGCTTCGTAAACACTCTATTAATCCCCTTTTGTCTTATCTAATTGAAAATTCAAATCTCCAATTCTTTTTCCCCCTTTTTAACAGAGGTAGTCTCCTACTCAATCTTTATAAACATAATCTTCTAGTTAATCTTGATTTCCTAACTGATCTGCGACTAATGTATTCATCAAATATCATCAGGGCAAGGTTACATTTGGTCTGGACAATTTACTACCTCAAAGTTGTGCATTTATATATATTTAGCTACATGCCTGCGTTGAACTTTTTTGTTTTTTTTCTCTTTATGGGTCTTGAGCCCACAACAGCTTATACTGATTAGGAAAGACATTGGGCCCATAGCATTATTAGGACAACGGACAAGAGGGCACCACCCTGAGGGAATTAACACCCAGAATTGACAACTATAGAACATGGGCTATAGTAACGGCAAGATGCCAGGAACCATTGAATGTTTTTTTTAAACTTAGTACAGGAAGATTCCAACTCTACACATATTTTGATAAAGTCAACTGTAAAATTAATATTAATATATCAATTTGACACTAAATTGAAGATACTCTAATGTATCTACGTTAAGATAGCCTAAAATTATCATATGTAAGGATCTCAAAAAAGTCAAAAATGTTATAAAAACTAAGAAATACAAGATTAAAATTATGAAACTAAAAGAATTTTTTGAGAGAATTCTTAAAATGAGAAAATAGAGAAAGAATCTCTTGTTTATTACGAATGAGTAAGAGATATAGTATTTAGAGAAAAATTTACAGCACTAGTCACTAGTACCATTTGCCTATAATATCATTGCTTACATTATCAATTGTTACTATTTACTTGGGATTCTTATTTTCACAAGTTTATTAGTGGACAATCATTCTTTTTGGATAAGTTTATAACATATCTTTCTTGAACAAGTTTATAACACTTCCCCTTACATGTCCTTTATTTATGATGCCTTATTAAAAACCTTGGCTAGGAAAAACCCCAATGAGACAAAAACCATAACGAAGGAAAAAAAAAAATACATCATTCTTGTATATCTACTCCATGTTGTGGTGTTAAAAAACTTAGTAGGAGAATCTTGTGGGGCAAAACTATAGCAAGGGAAAAAGATTATAGTAGGTGTAAACTCTCCTTCAAGTTGACGTTAGTCGTTTTTTACAAATATTTCAAATGACGTATCCTAATATTGTGTACATGTCATCTGAAAATTGATGTAAGAAGTGCCTTCGTGAAGATATCTACCACATTGTCACTTGAATGAATGTATTGAACATTAATATCTTTATTCTTTTCAAGTTCTTGGATAAATGAAAAGAATTTTGAGGGTATGTGTTTTGTTCTGTCACTCTTGATATATCCTTCATTTATCTAAGTAACATATGCATTATTGTTTTCAAACAATATCATTGGATCTTGAGTGATAATCCACAAGTTGCTTAGATATATTAAGTCATGGACCTTAACCACACACATTTATTATTTGCTTCATGGTATGTAAAAACTTAAGCATGATTTGATAAAGTAGCAAGCAAATTTTGCTTTTGTGAATGCTAAGAAATCGCAATGCCTCTGCGTGTAAACATATATCTAGTATGAGATCTAGCTTCATGTAGATTTGACAAATAACCTTTATCTTCATAACTAATTAGTAATTGTTTTGATCTTTTAGGATAAAACAAACCCAAGTAAATTGCTTCTCGAAGATAACAATATATATGCTTAATTCCATTGCATTATCTCCGTGTAGGAACCGAGCTAAATCTTGTTAATATATTAACAGTGAAAGCAATATCTAGTCTTATAGAATTAGCGAGATACATAAAGCTCCACTTAGATATGGTACTTCAAGACTAATAATCTATTCATTATCTTCACAAGGACAGAATAGATCTGTTTCCACTTTGAATGATTTGTTTACCATTGGAGTACTTAAAAGATTTACTTTGTCTATATTAAAGTGTTTTAAGACCTTTTCGGTATAGTTTGATTGATATAAAAGTATTCCAATTTGTAAATGCTCAATTTGTAAACCAAGACAATACTTGGTTTTTCCAAGGTTTTTTAATTCAAATTCCTCCTTTAGTATGTTATTGTCTCAAGAAGTTCTTTATGAGTTCCAACGATGTTTAAATCAACAACATAGACAGCGATAATTACATATCCAGATGTTGTTTTCTTAATAAAAATACATAGGCATATAGGATTATTTTCATATCCTTTCTTTAGCAAAAATTCACTTAAGTGATTATACTGTATGCATCTTGATTGCTTTAACCCATACAATAATCTTTGTACCTTGATCGAATACATTTCTTTAGGTTTTGAACTTGATGCTTTAGGCATCTTAAATCATTCAGGGATTTTTATATAGATATCATTATCAAGCAATCCATACAAGTAAGCTATAACAACATCCATAAGATGCATTTTTAAATTTTTAGAAATTGTTAGGCTGATTAGATATTTGAAGGTAATTGCATCTATTACTAGAGAATATGTTTCCTTATAATCAATACCAGATTTTTGCAAAAAATCTTGACAACAAATCAAGCTTTATAACTCACAATCTCAATTTTCTCATTGCATTTCAATACAAAGACCTATTTATATCTTATACGTTTCACAACTTCACGTGTAAGAACAATAAATCCAAAAACTTTAAGCTTATTAAGCGAATTTAATTTAGCCTGTATAGCATCTTTCTATTTTAGCCTAATCGTGTCTATTTTACACTCAGTAACAGATCTTGGTTTAGGATCCTTACTTTTAATGACATATATCATTGAGTAAGAAAATATTTCATCAATATCTTCCATTATATTCTGATTCCATAATCTTACTATATTTACATAATAAATAGAGATCTAGTGATTTTCTAAATCTTTCAAGTTTTGGGAGACATCAAGAGTCTCTTGATTTATCTCATTTGTGTTTCTTCTAGAACATATTCCTCCATATTAGGGTCATCATGCCTCTTAGCTCTTTCATTTTCCAAGGATTTTTATCTTTGGAACTGATTAGTCTACCATGCTTCAAGTGTGCCTTCGACTCATGAGTGCCTACATTTTTAATTTGTCTTTTAGGGACTTTAATTCAAGCAGGAGCATTAGCTGCTGTTATATATAATTTAGTTACTCTTTTTGTGTCTGTGAATGCATCTGGTATTTCATTTGCTATATTTTATAAGTGCACAATCTTTTGTACTTCTAGCTCACACTGTTTTGTATAAAGATCAAGGTGCAATAGAGGTAGTTCATACAATGTCGTCTCCTTTTCTAGCTATTTCTTATCTCCCATTAATGCTAGGAAACTACCTCATTAAAATGACAATCGGCAAAACATGCTGTAAAACATCTCAAGTTTGAGGCTCAAGATATCTGATGATAGAAATGGATTCGCACTCGACATATATTTTCAGTCTTCTCTAGGGACCTATTTTGTGCGCTGTGGTGGAACAATTGGTACATATACCACACAACTGAGTATTTATGATAAGCACTTAGTCTGATGCGAATTAATGTCGCAACATCTAAAATTGCATGAACCCATACAGAAATAGGAAGCTTTGTGCTCATTATTAATAGTCTAGCAATAAATTAAAGGTGCTTAATTAATGAATCAGTCAAACCATTTTATGTGTGTATGTGAGCAACAAGGTGCTCAACAATATCCCAACTGACATATAATAATCATTAAAAGCTTGAGATGAAAATTCACCAGCATTATCAAATCTAACATTCTTGATAGTATAATCAGGAATTTGTGCTCATAACCTGATTATTTGGGTAAGGAATCTCGCAAATGCCATATTGCTAGTTGATAATAAAAAAAGTGTATCTATTCGCTAGAGGCATCTATCACTAACATAAAATATATAAATTGTCTATACGATGGGTGAATAGGGTCACATATATCCCCTTATATATATTCAAGAAACATAAGTAATTCACTACGAACTTTATCTAGTGATAAATTCAAAAACAATTTTCCAATAGAACAAGCTGCACATAGACTTTTACTTATTTGAAGGAACTTCTGGCTCCTCAATAGATGTCCATGTGAGTTTTTAATAATTTTTCGATCATTGTTGAACCAGGATGACCCAAATGAGCATGCCACAAGGTTAATTTCTAAAGATCTATTTTAACCACCATATGCAATTGAACCACATTTAAATATGTGCAATGCAATCCCGACAAAAACTTAGCTAGTTTTTCTAATATGTACTTCCTTGAGAAACCTCAATAGTAATATACATATATTTCTTATCTTGTTTAGTCTCAGACTGAGTATAATATCCATGAAGGTATATGTCATTAAAACTCAACAAAATTCTCTTAGATTTTGGAGAAAACAAAGCACCATTTATGAAAAACTTTGTTCCATTTAGCAACATGAAACTGGCTTTACCCGTTTCTTTAATCTAGTCTGCAAAACCTAATATTGTATTTACAATTGTCTTTGTTAATTTTAAATATGAGAAGTACCTTTTACTTTTAAAGATAGTGTCCGTTGTACTACTATCTGGTACATAAATATCCCCAGCATTATCTTTGAAATTTACTCCTTCATTAGTACACTATATATCAAGCTTTACACAAAAATAAACAATTTATTAAAAATAAAGTTTCAAACATATTATTAGATATAGAACATTTTATTCTAGATAACGCATAACATAGCAATCATAAAAACATAGTAGTAATACATTTGAAAATTACAAGTGAAATATGACAAACAAAACTTAGTTTCACATTTATAGTAGTAATACATTCGAAAATTACAAGCAAAATATGACAAACATAACTTAATTTCACATTTATTAATTAGTTGTTACCAAAATCCTTGTCAGCAAAATCATCAATGAAATCTGAAGCATCAAGATGAGTTGAATCATCTGTTGTATCAAGATATTTGATAAAATTTACTTTATTCTCTTCCCCTTTTAGAGATGTCTTATAAAGTTTACAAAGATGCTCTGGTGTTCAGCACACTCGAGCCTAGTGTCATGTGATACTGCATCTACGGCATGAATTTTTAGGATTTCGGGAAGAATTTTCGCGAACATTTTTTCCTTTTTTATGCTTTTTTTGGATTGTGTGGTTTTACGAGAGATTGTAAAAACCACCTTGACAGTGTCTTAGACCACAGCCACAACCATGACCACGTCCATGTGTACAGCCACAAGCATGACCATGACTATGTCCTTGTCCAGAGTTCTCAATGCTTACAGTATTTACTCTTGGAAATACTGTTGAACCAATACGACGAGATTGTTGATTTTTTCTATCAAAATTTCATTATTTTTTTTGCCACTAAAAGGGATGAAATAAGTTCAGAATATTTTTTAAAACCTCGCAACCTACATTGTTGTTGTAGGGTCATATAAGATGTATGAAATATGGAGTAAGTCTTTTCTAGCATTTACTCATCAGTAATTTCCTCCCATAAAATTTGGACTGTGAAACTATTCTAAACATGAAAGAATTATTTTCACTTAACTTCTTGTTTTGAAATTAAAAAAGGGAAAATGGCTTAGAGCAAAAAGGAAAGGGGAAAAAAAAAAGTGAAAATGGCTAACACCATTCCTACCAGTAATTTTGCCCATGCAAATTCCATTCTAAACCACCAAGGAGGTCACTTTTCATACAGCAGGAATTTCTAGTTTAGCAGACATGCTTCCGAAAAAATGTGTAAGAGACAAGAGTATAGAGAAAGACATTTTGTTTACAGTGAAGCTATAGTTAATATCAAACGGCCAAAAAAAAAAACTGTAAATTATAAGACATCATGTGCTTGCATTTAATGCATCATTAAGTACATCTCAACGCCGAAAAATATAACAGAAATATCAGGCCCACTCTTCTCACATGGGTGATCTCTTTGCTGTAATTGTTGAAGACATTCAACAAGTACTCCAAATGGTTATGATTTCAAACAGTTTATATCCTAATTTTGCCCTTTGCATTTTCATTTATAGTTGCCCCCACCACCATCCTTTGCCTCTCCATAGTAATTGATTGAAGAAAAATCTCTTTAGCATAATTCATGTCGTGGCTACTTTACACGATGTTTGAAAGAGTTTTTGAACCGTAAACAGTGTAAAACTCTTATATATTATAGTAAAAAATTACAGTGTAAAACTCACATGCTACAGTTTTCAAAACTAAACTGATAGTTTAAACTACTCTTTTAAACACCCATTTACTTGTGCGTTTGGAAAAAAACATCAATCTCATAAGTTTAAGTAATAAATGATGTAAAATTCTCACATGCTAAATGTAAAGCTCTTACATGCTACAAAGTTTTAGTTTAAACTTATGTGTTTGAACTCATTTGTTAAACATCCTCAATGTATAATCATGTTTTAAAATTTCTAATCATTATTAATTGAACTGTGATTATGTCAATTAAATTTCAAAAATAATACGTCAATTTCAGTATAATTGGTAAAAGAAAATAAAATCGGGGAGTCATTTACTAAAAAAAACTGTTCCAAGATCAAAATTACACGATTCTCATAATTCAGTGACTGATAATAACAGCTTATATTTTCAAAAATTTATATTTTTGGGAATATATATATATATTAATTATATCATTATATAAGAAGTGACTACTCATATGGTAGTATTACATCGTTCACTTCCCATCGATTATGATCCGTTGAAACCTCGCCTAAAGTTTTGGTATAAAATAGTGTCATAATTAACAACGCCGCTAAACAGAATAGGACTAAAAAGTATTATGAAGAATGCAAATCTAATCTTACTTATCAACAACTTTTCCGTTTTCAATGTTTGGATTAAAAGGTTTCACGGAGATTAGTGGTCAAAGCTAATAACGAGCTCCGTCTTTCGCTAATACTTACTTTTATTTTATTATTATTGTTATTGTTATTATTATTATCATCTGTTTTCGAGTTTAGGTTTTAATTATTGAATGCGTTTGATAATTTTGTTTCAACTATATTTTTTTAATTATTATAGTATAAAACTCTTATATATTATAATGTAAAGTAGAAATAAGCTATACAATAAAGCTCTCACACGGCGTAGTAAATTGGTTCCAACGTTTACTTCTAACTATAATGTCAAATACACTTATTATCTTTTTGTAAGTAAGGGATAATTCTACCATGTAGAATCAAACATGTGCTTTCTCAAACTTAGTCCCCAATCCGCCTTACCATGTGAATTGATTTAGTGATCATTAAAAAGTATTGGTTAATTCTATATTGAACTTTATAAACTTTATTTAAAGCATGTTTAGAATGACTTTAAAAAATTTCTTTTGAATTATTTACTCCACAAGCCGCTTTTTGACATGTTTGGATGGACTTTGAAAAAATACTTCGCCTTTTATAAAAAGCCAATTACTTGTACTTACAAAAAAAAAATGCTTATAAAAAGTTTTTTTTTTTAATTTTTTACCTTATTTATATTTAAGAATAACAAATTAAGAATTCTATCAATATCTTTGAATTACATTAATTTTTATATCAGTAAGAGCTTTTGATTTGTTTAATCAAACAAGTTCAAAAGCTCTTCTGAAATAAAAAAATACTTATACTTACACTACCCAAAAACTAATTAAAAACCACTGCCTTATATTTTTCTTTTTCTAATGCTTAAAAGTAAAAGCATAAGCCTTAAAGATTTTGTGGTTAACTTTTACTTCCTCATATATTATCCAACATTGATTAAAAAGCCTTAATTTATACTCCTCTTTTTTGTAATGCATAAAAAGTAAAAACACAACTTATTCCAAACAAGCGCTTAAAAATTTTTTGCGGTTAACTTTTGCTCAATTGCTTCTTATATAATATCAGATGAATTTGCATTTCACTTCCTAATAGATAATTGGATTGAAGCTATTCTTATTTATTATTATTTTTTTTTTGCTAATAAGTGGGAATAATATTACTAAATAAAACTGGACTGGGTTGGACACAAAGACGGTACAAGGACTGAAAAACAAGGTATCCAGACTAAAAAAACCTACTTGGGAATCTGAAAGAAACCTTAACCTTAAATGGAGATATACTCGCATAAACCAAGGTCGTGACAACCGTAGAAGGAAGCAATTTTCGACTCAAAATACTGCCCAACCGACCAAGCGACCCCCACACTCTTGATGGCATGAACCCGACCTCAACTAAGGTTCGGCCCCTCAACGCCAGGGCTCGATAGACACCAACCACTCCCAAAAAAACACCGAGGCCAAAACACCTCAAACAAAACACTACAGAGGGACAGTGTCGAAGCTTTGTTACAACAAACTCCAAACACAGCAAAAACAAACAACTCAAAGGCAAAAAAGCCTTTATTTTATACACACTGCACAAAGCCAGAACATGAGCACTACAAAAGCCATCAGAAAAGGTCCGGCCACCACGCACTGAAGAACCAACAACCGTAGCAGCAATCGGAGAAGAATAGTCAGGAACTAGACAGGCGATAAGCCACGCCGACACCTCCAGAGACTCCTCAGCCTATCACCGCCATAGCCACGGACTGACGAGCCGTCATTTCGAGGGAGGTATAGCCCCTATGACATCGACACCTCCAGAAGCCTCCCTAGCCCTCGTTGATGAGCCCCACCACCCAACCTCCTCACCATATCCCTTTTCGTCGGAAGACTAAATGCCCCCCGTGACCAAGAACCCATAGCCACCCACCTGCTCCCGACCAAGCTAGCCCGGCCCCCACTATCATCCCCGACACCCATGAAGGAGGCCGACCCCTCTCTGATCTCCATCCTGCTCCTTTCGTGTGCCAGACCTCTTTTGAAGCCCCTTTCGTAACTTCATTCCAATCATGATCACGGGGCTGGCCAACTGGAAGCCAACCCAGAGGTGGCTCTAGAGTTTGGTTCGATCAGAAGCAACGACAGTGCACTAGGAGAGTAAATGGAGAAAAGAAGAAAAACCCCAGCAAGGAAAATTTCATGTTATATCATGTGTAATATTAAAATATGCATTTGATATTATTAATTTTGAAATATTTTTTGTATATATCTTAATCTTTTAGAAAATTTTTTCTTAATATCTCGAAGCCTTTTTTGAGACACGAAAAAATAAAATTACTTTTGTTATAAAATATAAAGAGTTCACCAATATTTTTTTCCCTTTTTTTTACAAAAAAATATCTAAAAAAATGAAAAAAATTAAAAAAAGCATAACAATTGTTCTTCCTCTCCGTCAATTAGTGAAACCCAAAAAGCCAAAATGTCCATTCTAGCTTCATCAAAGGCGATAGTGGTCTTCCTGATTTCTATGCCGCTGCCATTGCCATGAACAATAATAACCCATCACAACAGCTGTCAGATTCAGAACAAAGAACCAAAAAAACCAAAAATGCCGTCGTATTCACCCAATTCTCTCCTTGTTCCCATTCCCTACAGGCTTTCTCACTCTACTTCCTTACACTTTCTCTCATCTTCCGCCGTTTTCGTTTCTTAACTGTAGAAGCTGAGGAAGCAGAAACCATAATTGCAACAACAAAACTTTAACAAAATCTAAGTCAAAAAGTAAAAAAAGAAAAAAGAAAAAATCTGCTTTTTTGCTAAAGAGAAAGCACTTCTCTTCATAGTCGAAAAACGCAAAAGCGCTTGTTTTAGGTATCTTCTATTCTCCTTTGCAAAACTGTCTTGTTTTGTTTGATGATGCTTTTTTCCTCTCTTGCTTTGTTTTCGAATATTGTCTCAAAGTTTTCAAAAGTCTACTTTTACTGAGTTTGTAGTGGAAGAGGTTAAAAAATGTTTTGCAGTGATGGTAAATTTTGTAGCGATGGAACAAGTTAGAAAATGTCTCGAGGTACTAATTTTGTACCGATGGTATTTCATTAACTCAGCAAGGATCTAGTGTGGGTCTCGACTGAAGCTCGTGCTGGAGCATGAACTGGGTCTCACAACCCCTGCAATGGCTGACCCTTGAGATCTGTCGAACTGTTGTTGTGCAAATCTGTCGCACCAAAGGTGGAGGATTCAAAGAAATTTTGGACTACATTAATGACATTCCTCTGCATCGGGAGAGAGAGAAGGAAGAAAGCTAAGATTTATTTTTTTGTTTTTTAGAGCAGGAAGGAGAGAAAGATTACCTTAGATTTAAATGGAGAAAAGGGAAAGGAAAAAAAAAAAAAAAAGAATTAGAACAAATTCAAATGGTTTTTTGTTTTTTTGTTTTCAAGTTTTTGGAGTTTTTTTATTCAAAATTTTAGTCAAATATAAGAAGGGTAATTTTATCTTTTCATGTTTCAAAAAAGACTTCGAGGTACTAAAAAAAATTTTCTAAAAGATTAAAGTATCGACTTAAAATATTTCAAAACTGAGGATATTAAACGCATATTTTTTATATAACAAAGTGTACTAATCTGAAATTTTTCTTTATTATAGTAATAATTATTTGTTTTTTAAATTTGGGATCGAGAGATTTCACCTTCATACTTCATAGTTGAGTAAAGTACGAAATTGCTGCTAGAAAATATCTTTAATAACATATTTTTATTTGATTACATCTTCTGTATTTGCGAATTCTCCGTTATACATGGTATACGTTAAATATATTTTAAAAAAGTTTCAACACACACAAACACATATATATTAAAAAAAAAAGTCCATATCCTCACAATCCACTGTTTTGAACCAAGGAATATATGTGAAAGCTCTGCCACACTAACCTAACCACACATGGACAAGAAAACAAAATTTTACGCCATAAAAAGTTCAAGGATTCCGGGACCATTTTCATTTATGTGGTTTCCACTAGGGCCAACAATACAGGTTGTGATACAACGACACAATACGAATTCGACATGATTTTTTGCAGGTTAGTGTCGAAAAATTTGACCACGGGTCATTTTAGTGTCGACCCAAAATTGACCCGTCAAAAAATGGATCAGGTTCGGGTCAACCCGTCTGACACGAAAATGACTCGTTTTTGACCCGTATTTAATTAATTAAATTTTAAAAAATTAATATTATTTCATATATAATATAAGCCCTTAAAAGATCAAACTCTATCTCTCTTATCACTCATCTTCTTGTTGAAGTGGTATGAAATTCTTCTAATTTTATTTTTTTTAAATTATATACATTAATATAAGCGGGTCATAAACGGGTTGCGGGTCACAATCAAGTTACGGGTCAAAAAAGGGTCGCGGGTCATATTTTTTGACATTGTACATAAAAAACGGGTTGACACGGATCGTGTTCGTGTCAACCCGTATCAAAACGGGTCGTGTTCGGGTTGAGAATTCTCAACCCGTTCGTGTCACAGGTCAGGTTCCTGTCAGCTTATTTTTTATAAAAATTAACTCCAACTCGACCCAAACTCGACCCGTTAACCTGTTTTATCACCTCGAGTTCCCACCATCAATTTTACAGTTGAATAATTCCATTTCAATTAATTATTGGCTTTTAAATGACAATACTATCAAATTTAAAAATGGAAACACTCATTAATTTTGGGTCCATCTTGGTCAAAGATAATACCTTGATTAGTGCGCAACAAAAAAAAAAAAAAAGAAAGGAAAAACAATAGATAACTTTTAAAGCACACGTCAAATTCCAATTATTTTGTTTAATAAAATTAATTTTTCAGAATTTGACAATTTAAAAATATTTAAGATTATTAAACATTTCAATTTTTTTTTTTTTTTTTCAGAAGTGCCTTTTCTAGGCTCCTTCCTTTTCTTTTAAGGAAACCTAATAGTGATTTGGGATTAAAAAAAAAAGAGACAAAGGCAGTGTTGTGGTCCTTTTATCGTTCCAATTTTTCTTTTCTTTTTTTTTTTTGAAGGATTTATCGTACCAATTCAATTCAACTCGAAGGGTGATTCATATGGTGAAAGAGAACAGTACTTCCAACTTCAGAAATCTGAAAGGTAAATCAGTGTTCATTGTTGTTCTGCCCAAGGGTAGTTTTGGTACTTCATTTGATTTTCTTTCAAAACCCATTTTTTTTTAAATCAAATATATTAAAATTTGCACATTTGTACATAAATTGATTCACGGGATAAACAGGAATTCCCAATGAGGGGGACAGTTGTTTTGTCTTAGTTGATCAACTTTATTGTTAATTTCAAGAAACCTAATACATGACAACAAAGAGAGAGACAGAAAATCCAAAAGGCTGTTAGGTGTTATCGTTAAAATAGGTGTAAATATTTTTATTTTAAAAAATATGAATGTTTTTTTAGAATTATGTTGAAAGTAATTTTTAAAATTTTTATCTTGAAAAATATACGAAATATTTTTAAAAATTGTGAGAATAAAAATAAATGGGCCTTCATGTTGTTGTTTGATGTTGGTTTTCTTTCTTTCTTTTTTTTTTTTAAAAACTTTTTCTCTTATTAATCAAATGTTTATCTTTTTTTTTTGTTATTAATGGATATAATGATATTTTGAATTATTTTTTTTTGTCAAATTGATCATTTTGTGTTATTAGAAAAAACAACAATAGGAGAATTCTTGAGATCTCTATTTTAGATTTCAACAACTGTTTCATGTAATTTGCCTTGGTATTGATATAGACAAATGACAGTTGTTTCTGTTGTCAAATAACAATGAACTTAAAAATCCACGGAGAAAAATACACAAGAGATTAATGACTTTGATTTCTAGGGGCTTGAAAGTTGAAATAGTGGGACACACAGTCATATTCTTTTACCAATAATAATAATAATAATAATTATTATTATTATTATTATTTCGATAGGAACACTACATAAAATATAAAATATAAGAAAATGTGGTATAATTAGAATTCTCTATTATTAAGTAGGGACACATGTGTGTATTTATGTATTTGAGTGAAGATACAAGCATAAATTTTTTAGTTTATTAGACGCACAATGAAAATTTTTGAAAAACTTTACACAAAAAATTTTTGAAAATCTCATGTTCTTTCTGTGAGGAAGTTAAAAAAGAAACGGGAGAAGATAAAAAATAAGGAGTAGAAGAAGAATGAAAGAAAAAGAAAAACAGGCATTTGGAAGTAGAAATTAGGAAGTATTTTATGAATTTCATCTTATGAGACTTTTTTAAAAAAAAAAATTGTTCCCATTAATACATCAAGCTATTAAAAAACTTAATCCACCGTAATTTTAGGAGATGAGATTAATTGAAAAAAGAAGATAAAAATGAAAATAAGAGACATGGCTAGAGAGGACCTATATAATGTTTGGAAACTTTAGTTTGAACAAAAATTTTTGGTTTAAAACTATATAGCGTTTGGTATTATCGTTTAAAAATATCATTTCAATTGTTATAGTGTAAAACTCTAACATGTTACATTATAAAGTAAAAATAACTTATAGTATAAAGCAAAAATAATCTATAGTACAAAGCTCTCACATGCTATATTAAAATTATTTTATCTTTTAGTTTTAACTATATTGACAAACGCACTCATAACATCTAAATTTTTATATTATAATATATTTTTATTTTATAGTATAACGTATAAAAATTTTTATATTATAATAATTAAAAATTTTGGTTTAAAATATTTTTACCAAACACCGCGTAAAATTAATTTTGGCGAGAGTTATTGGCTAACACAGTGCTTTGGGTCTGTATATATGATGATTTCAGCTAGAAATTAGATTTTTGTATGTACTTGAAAAATCTTTGAGGCCCAATACCAGGTAAAAGAAGACCTGCAATTTCAGAAAAAAACTTTAAATTCAAATGAGATAGAAACAAATAAGACACAAAAAATACACAGGGTCCATCAATACCAACTCAGACCCCTCATTGTCTCTCTCTGGTCCATCACTCTGTGCCAACTCAGCAGCTAACTATATTATCACAAATCATTTATTGTTGTAAGTGAAAGAAGGTTTTTTTTTTTTATTATTTCTTTATTTTTTTTTTCTGGTTGGGTTGTCGTGTTTCTAAAGAGCACAAAAAGATTCCTTCATTTCTTTCAATTTCCATCATATCTCTTAAAAGGGTCTTCTTAAAAGAGGTTCTTAATCAACATGAGTACGTTCTTCTTCCTCTTTGATGATGGGCAACTCTTCTAGAGAAAATTCCAAAATGCTTCACAGCAGCTGGTTGATTGGCTTTCGGGGGAAAACTCAACAGAAAAATCACCATGGTATATACACTTGAAAATCTCCCATCTTTTTCATGTTCTTCATTTGGTTTCTTCTCAAGCATGCACTTTTAGTAATTTCTTTTGCTTTTTTTTCTCAAGAGTTTTGGAGTACTAAGCAAGTGAAGAGTGGGTTAAACTTCATGGAAAGAGAGCTTTTTGGTACTTAATCCAAGTTTTGTTAAAGTATATTAAAGCTTTACTTTTGTCAGCTTCTCATGGTGGTTTTACTATAATGAGAAAAATGATAACTTTTGAGTAGTGAAGGCTTTTTGAAGGTTGAAAAAAATCAGAAACCCCAAGAAGAGAAAACTCTCAAAGGGGTAGTTTAGTTTTATAGAAATAATGCCAACAGTTTGGTTCTCTTTGAAGAAGTCTCTACATTGCAAATCAGAGCCATCAGATGTTCATGACCCAAAATCAAGGAAACAGTTGGGCACAATCTTGACAAGAAAAGTTGGAGGAGGAGGTGGGAGATCAGGGTGTTCAAGGTCCATAGCAAATCTCAAGGATGTAATCCATGGAAGCAAGAGGCATTTAGAGAAGCCCCCAAGTTGCAGCCCAAGGTCCATAGGAAGCAGTGAGTTTCTAAACCCAATAACGCATGAAGTAATCTTGAGCAACTCAAGGTGTGAGCTCAGAATCACTGGCTTCAATGGCTTCCAAGAAGGAGGTGGTGGGAGCAGTGGCAATAGTGGGAATGGCCTTGGAGGTAGCAGTTCTGGATTTGTGGGAACTCTGAGACCAGGCACACCTGGGCCTGGAGGGCACCCCACAATGCATTACTTTAATAATCCTTCATTTAGGAACTCTTCATCAGCAACTCCTCCAAGGAAATCTCCTTTTCTTGTGTCAAATAATAGTAATAGTAATCTTCCTACAAATGAAGGGTCTGGCTTTGGGGTTTTTAGGCCAAGCAGTTGGATTTCTCTTGATGCAGACTCTATTAATGGTTCTTCAACAATCACTTGTCACAAATGTGGAGAGCAATTTACCAAATGGGAAGCTGCTGAAGCTCATCATCTCTCTAAACATGCTGGTAAGTGGACCCTAATCATGATTTACCATCTATTTTTTCATCTTTGATGTTTTTTTGGGCTCGTCTTTAGTTCAAAAGTTCCAACTAATTGCATAAAGTTTCTGACATCATAATTTTTGTATTTTTAAGCAATCTTCTGTGAGTAAAAAGTAATCTATATAGCCTCTACCAAATATTATCCTTGTCTACAGTTTTTGTAGCTTACTGCTCTCTTTTGAGAGACTGAAGAATCTTTTCTACTTCTTATCTTGTGAATTCTTTGTCCTTGTTGTTTTTGTTCTTTTTCGGAACTTGATTCCACATTCCCCAGTTGAATTTGACTATCAACCTTACTTTTTATCCTATTTTTTTTCAGTTACCGAGCTTGTGGAGGGTGACTCATCTAGAAAAATAGTGGAGATAATATGCAGAACAAGCTGGTTGAAGTCTGAGAACCAACTTGGCAGGATTGAGAGAGTCTTGAAGGTTCACAACATGCAAAAAACACTAGCCAGGTTTGAAGAATACAGGGAAATGGTGAAAATCAAGGCCAGCAAGCTCCAAAAGAAACACCCTCGTTGCCTCGCCGACGGGAACGAGCTCTTGAGATTCTATGGCACAACTCTAGCTTGTTCTTTAGGCCTAAATGGTTCCTCAAGCTTGTGTGTATCAGAAAAATGTTGTGTTTGTAGGATTATAAGAAATGGGTTCTCTGCAAAAAAGGAGTTAAAGGAAGGTGTGGGAGTTTTCACAACGTCAACAAGTGGAAGAGCCTTTGAGTCCATTGATATATTTGAGGAAGACCCATCTTTGAGAAAGGCCTTAATTGTGTGCAGGGTCATTGCTGGGAGAGTCCATAGGCCTTTGGAGAACATTCAAGAAATTGCTGGTCAAACCGGTTTTGACTCATTGGCTGGGAAAGTTGGTCTTTATTCAAATATTGAAGAGCTTTATTTGCTGAATCCTAGAGCACTTCTTCCTTGCTTTGTGGTTATCTGCAAACCCTGAAGAATGTTAAAATAGCCAAAAAAAAAAAAAAATGTTTTGAAGATATGTGAATGAATCAATGAATGCTTCTTTTGTTTCTAATTTTTGATAGGGAGTTAAATTTTTCTGTCCTGTTTTTTGGTAGAAAATTATGATTCTTCTTTCAGTAATCTTTGTCACTTGGTTGGCTCTTTTATCAGAGTGTCCGTTGTATCAACCTCTTCTTAAATTCTCATCTGTCTTTGTGTAGTTAATGCAGAAAATGTATAACAATTTGTTTATTGAGAAGCAATGACTTTTTTTTTTTCAGCAATCATTTGACTTTACTTTAGGCTATGAAATCAGCTTTGTTACAATCATAAAGGAACTTGTTTCGCAAGCAGGGATAGAATTAGTCTTTTGGTTTAAGATGTTGTAAAAATTTTTTATTGTAGTAATTTTTTTATTTTTATTATAACATATGATAATTATATATTATTTAATAACTAAAAGATTGGTTCGGCCAAATATAGGATTATCACAAGCAACAAAAAGATAAGTTATTGAATTTTTGAACTTTCCATGACATTTAATGAAAAACATTAATCACATTATTAATAGAGGTGCGGTGTGAACTTGCTCATGGACTTGGTTTTTTGGCTCTAGGAGTGGTAGATTATGATTGCTATGTCGGTATACTACATTTTGAAACTTTCAATAGCATTAAAAAGGTTTCTACATTGAAGTCTATGCAATAAAATAATAGTTAATTAATTGGTGTGCTCTGAATTTTTAGTATTTAGCAACTTTCAAGAGTGTTTGAGCGCATTAAAATCAATTAGATAAAAACATCGTAGGATGTAAAAGTTTTACATTATAGTAATTATAGTAATTTTTTACTGTAATTGTTGATTCGTTTATATTAGTTGTTGATTACAACTGTGAACTAAGAATCAAATGCTCTATTAGATTTTGAACTTTTAATTTTGACAAATAAAACAATAAATTTTAAAATTTGTCATCTTTATAGTTTAATAGCTAACGAACATTAATTAATAGACGAAAATCGTTTAAGATTTTTACACAAATGCACCATGAACTTTTTATTAGTTGGGTAAGACGAAGAACTTAAATATTAGGCATGTTGAACCTTAAAAGTCCTCCATGAATTGATGTCCATTATTGATTGAGCTATATCATCAAAGATGCTTAAGTTCAAGGTCTTAAATTTCAAAATTTAAAATTTGGACTGTCAATATGGAAATGACGATAAATTTAAGATGCATGAGTGCAATCAATCAATACAGTTAAAGAAAACAATTTGATGTGCACAAGGGTAGGAGAATTGTGGCATTAGTTAAATAACCAACAGCAAATTCCATTTTAAGTTTGAATAACAAATTTCATGGAGCCTAAACACTTTTAAGTAGACTGTCCACTGCTTAGCACGTTCCTTTCTTCTTTAATTAACATGCATACTTACAAACAAATGGAATTTTATACAGATAGGATAATACATGTGTGAAGTGAAGGCATGTGGTCCATGTTAAAGGGTATGTTTCAAATATAAGTCAGTCCAAAATGGAACACAAAAACAAATGTAAAATATATGCATTCCACATGTTCACTGTCCAGAATTTTTTGCCCTTTGCTCTTTTACCTCATCCTATATTGATATATGCTGCAAATACATGTTACTTTTTCTATTTGTCAGATTTGCTTTCTTTCCAGAGCTCACAGTTAAGGACTACTCCCTTTGGTGTACAATGTAGCAGATAAGGTCATAAATTCCGTCTCTTCCTCTCTCCTCTCAATGTTTAAAAATGGTAATTTTTTATTGGTCTCTTTAGAAGAGTCCAGACATATTTACTTGTTTTTTTGGTATGCTTTTTTTTTTAATAATTAATCTGAACTTTCCCTCTTTTTTTTTTTTTTTTTAATATCTGAACTTTCCTTGTCTTTCCACAATGTTTCATTTTCTTGCTTAAACATCTGTACAGCTCTTATGGCACATGCAACCTCATAAATGCATACATGCTAAGGCACTCACATACAGATTAATTTTATATTTGAAAAGGGTGGTTTGAACCAATTTAATTAAAAACACTATAGCATATTACAACTTTACACTGTAGATTGTTAGATCATTTTTTAGTGATACTGTAATATGTGAAAATTTTACATTGTAGAAATTAAAAGTTTTGATTGAAATTAAGATTGCCAAATATGCTATAAAGTTATCTAAAATATATAAATTTGATAGTTAAAAAACATAAATGTATAGGATTCAAAATCTGCTATCTTATTTCTCTGTCCCTTTGGCTATCCTCCTATTAAATTTTAGTACATAAGTGAATTGCTTAATTACTTTAATATTTAGGTCATATTTATATGTTTAGGTTGTTGAGTTTAAATAATATGTTGAACAAATAATAGCAGGGACAATTAAAAGGACAAAAAAAATAAAACAACATATCTGGACTCACATTGAAAGTGTGTTTTTTCTAGTCCTATAGGAGAAAGATCCAAAAATGAATTGGTTTGAGTACTAAAATTTCAGGTCTTAAATGTTTGGGGAGGGTGATAGCTTTGGAAGCAATGGCAGATGAATATGAACCTAGATGAAAATTTTGCAATGAGGGATGACATTACTCCTTGACATGGACTCTTCAGCTGCTGAGCTGCCGTTGTCATTTTGCTTAAATAATCATGTCAAAGCCTGCATTGATCAAGAAGGACTGAATACTCATCCTTGCAACATGGATGATTTTTTTTCTTTTTTTTTTTTTAAGGATAATATGTAAATTTCTAAGTTAATAGACATTACCAAAATGCAACATTTCTTTAGATGACAGCAAAAACATTCATTCAGCCCCCTCATTAGTCCTTCCAAGTGACCACAAAGGACAATAATAGATCTTTTACTTGATTAGTTGAGAAAGTCAATTTTTTGCATTTAATGCAGCATTGCCCACATAACAAGAATTTCCAAACTATTTTATGTGTTAATGGGGCTCCCCAAAATCATTGTACAGATTTCAGGCCCCCAATCTCAAATCAGACTTTTGTATTGATTGGCATGACTTTGTTTTCCAGTTACTTAAATTAGACTTGTTTTATATCTAACTTAATTCTGTTTGTCAGATACTGGAAATTGCTCAATTGGAGGTTCTCTTGATTATGACAATCCCATCCTCAAGCTCCCTAATTCAAGCATGTCAGAATATTTAGTTTTCAATTAAATTTTTGAGGTAAATTATGCTATAAATCGTTTCACATGAAATGTGCAGGTTCACTTCAGATGGTCGTTAATAATTATCATAAAGTGGGGTAGAATGGTTTTGACCATTAGTTTTGAATGTTCTCGATAGTTACTGGCTCTAAATTTTGTACTGCACTTCTTTCCATCAAAAAGCTTGCTCAAGTTTGAGTCATATAGGAAACACTTGAGAGTTGAGACTAAACTATCGGCTCAATGCGCATTAGTCTTTTGGGGTCGAGACGATGCGTTTTAGCATTTTATCACTTACGTATGTAGCTATGATACAGTATAAACTTTTGTCAACATGCGGGGGCTCTTATGATCATGCCGAAGTAAAATAGCTACGGCTGGTCGCATCATCCCACACTTTTTTTTTGAGACAATAAACCAAAGCTTGTTGAATTAAAAAGACAAGGTTTCTGGTTTCCGCCACTAACTTCGAATTGGAGGCAGAAAGCCATAACCTTGACAACTAGTGACAGTGTGATGAATGATATATTGTACACCATGCTTGTACTCAAAAACCAAATCTCTTAGCTTCTTTGAGGAAATCTCGGAAGGGGCCTGATCAAGGTCCTCCCCTAAAAATCTGCATGTGTTTAATATAAAAAAAAATCACTTCCAACATTCTCATATAATTTGAAGGGCTAATAACAAAGACCATGTAACGTTCCACCCTATATTCTCAAGAATGCTATACCTATTTTTTACACTATATTTGGTAGGAGGGAGAGATGAAGAGAGGGAGAGGGGTGAAGGAAGAGGATAGAGAGGGACGTTAAATCTTTTGTCTGATTGGAGGGAGAAAAGGAAGGAAAGGAGATGTGGGAAGATGTGGTGGGATGTGCTCTTCCCCACGGCCCACCAAATTGGATCCTTCAATTAATGAAAAGATCCAAGCAATTTTTTACTTTAAGTTTTAAAAAGACTATTTTATCCTCTAAATAAATAACTAATAAATAATAATAAACATATTTTATAGTAATTTCACAAATAATTATCATCTATCATCTTAACTCTCCCTCAACCTACCAAACAACATAAATAATTACGATAATCCTCTCTATCTTTTATACTTTCCATCCCTCCAACTCTTTTCATCCTTCTTACTCCTCATTCTCCTACCAAATGAAGTGTTATGTTTTATAAATGTTCTAAAACATTCCTTTTGATGAAATATAACAGGGTTTATAAAACGTTAAAGATAGGTACAACATTTCCGTAAACATTAGGTAAAAATTCTCAAATGCAACATTTCATAAAATAGGTTTTTGTGCCAAAAATTGAAAGTTTAAGAAAATAAGCTAAAGAATTACCTTTGTAAATTTGAGCTAGGATACTCTTGAGCCAAATAATTCAACTTCTTAGATAATGGGTAACTTTGGGCACAGCATATATACCTGCCCCCAGATTTATCATGCTCCATTAAGGACATGTGGGCTCTACATATATCTTCAATGTGGACTAAGGCAATAGACCCCATTCTTGCATTTACAGCTAATAATATCCCAAAGAGCTCAGGATCACCTAAGTACATAAATTATCCATTTTTCAGTCCAGCTGCATTTATTCTCGCAGAAAAAGGTTCTTATGCATGAAAAGATATGTCTATGTTATCAGAGTTTTTGAAGAAAAGAATGTAATTGTATTGCTGTGTATTTGGTCAGTATACAATGTACACTTAGGTAGGAATATAAGAGAGTTATTTTTGAAAACTAATAACTATACAAAATTAATCACCTTAACTAATTTCCTTAATTCTACCTTTGACTAAATCTCCTCTATTTACACGCTCATATTTCCTAATATTTGTTTTAATTAAAGAATATTTTCTAACGCTCCCCTTCAAGCTGGCTTGTAGATGTCTTTCATAGCTAACTTGTTGACTAGAAATTCAAACTGCCTTTTGTGTAGCCCTTTGGTAAGTATGTCAGCCCTTTTTTGAGCGGTTGGTGTATAGGGAATGCAGATTAGGCCACTCTCGATCTTCTCTTTGATGACATGCTTGTCAACTTCGATATGCTTTGTTCTATCATATAAAACTGGATTATGAGCAATCAAAATGGCAGCCTTGTTGTCACAATAAACTTTCATAGGACGAGAAATCAAGATCTTTAAGTCTTCCAATAACTTCTTTATCCACATTACCTCACAAATTTCATGTGCAAGAGATCCAAACTCTGCCTTAGCACTACTTTGAGCTACAACACTTTGTTTTTTTTTTTTACTTTACCATAGCAAGATTTCTTCCAACAAAGGTGCAAAAGCTTGAAATTAAATGTCTATCAGTAGTATTGCTTGCCTAATTAGCATCGGTATAGACTTCAATCTGTAGGTTATCATGTTTTTTGAACATTAGACCCCTTCCAAGTGTTTCCTTTAGATACCTTAAAATTCTGTAGGCAGCATCAAAGTGGTTCTGTCCTGGTGAGTGTATAAACTGGCTCATCATGCTCACGGCAAAAGCCATATTAGGACGAGTATGTGATAAATAGATTAATCTTCCCACCAATTGTTGAAACTTTTCTCTTTTAATCACATCTTCAGGTTTAAGAAGATTAAGCTTCAAATTAGCTTCAATCGGGGTCTCAGCAACTTTACGTCCTAGAAGTCCCGTCTCTCCGAGTAGGTCAAGAATGTATTTTCTTTGGTTCACAAAGATGCCTTCTCTTGATCTTACAAATTCCATGCCAAGAAAATACTTCAATGATACTAGGTCTTTGATCTCAAAGTCTTCTGCCATCTTCTTCTTCAAACTTGCCAGTCCCTCAAGATCATCTCCTGTCAGAATTATGTCATCCACATACAAAATTAGGATTGCAATTTTACCTTTTTTAGCATGTTTATAAAACATAGTGTGACAAGCTTGGCTTTGATGTTAACCATAGCTTTTTACAGCCTTTCCAAAGCGTTCAAACCATGCTCTCAGAGATTGTTTAAGGCCATATAGAGGCTTTTTAAGCTCGCAGACCTTATTTTGGCCAAAAGACTACTCAAATCCTGATGGGAAACTCATGAACACTTCTTCTTCTAAATCTCCATTGAGAAAGGTATTTTTAACATCTAACTGATGTAAGGGCCAATTGAAATTAATTGCAAGAGACAATAGTACACCATTAGAATTTACCTTGGCAATTGGAGCAAAAGCTTCTTGATAATCAACCTCATATGTCTAAATGAACCCTTTCATTGTAAGTCTTACTTTGCATCTCTGTATACTTCCATCTGCCTTACATTTAATTGTAAACACCTATTTGCACCCAATTGTTTTTTTTATTTTTTATTTATGGTAAATCAATAATCTCCCATGTCCAACTTTTTCTCAAAGAATTCATCTCTTCCATCACTGTTGATTTCAAATCAAGATCATTAAGTGCTTCCCGAATGTTTCTTGAAACAAACAAGTTAGAGATTTTAGATGTAAAAGCTCTATGCTTTTTTTGAGAGTTTACCGTAAGATAGGTATTTGGAAATGGGAGGATTAGTACAAGAGCAAATTCCTTTCCTAACAGCTATAGGAATATCAAGGTCATTTTCTATAGGTAACTCATTAGGAGTAGAAACAAATTAGGTTAAGAAGAGTCTAGAGTACCTGAAGTACTTATAAGTTTATTCCCCGAGGCATTAGATTTAACTTGTGCTGAAGGGATAGGGGGCTCTCTACTCTTTTAATGCTTCTTTCTCCTTGAATAATCAAGAAGCTCTGATTTACATTACTGAGGAACTCTAGGTAGTATTTCTCCCTCTTGTCGAGTATTCAACAATGCCTGGCAAAATAGTATTAGGAAGAATAGTTTTCCTTTCATTAATAACATTTAAATAAGCGTTTGAGTTTTCACAATCCATGGATTTAGGTAAAGGAGTGGAAATAACATCCCAAAAATTTTCTTCTTCTTTTTGTTTCCCCCTTGAAGAAAATTTTTCTAAAAGTAAGGTTGATATTTGAGGAAAGTAACATCCATAGAGACAACATTTTTTCTAGTTTTAGGATTGAAACATTTATACCCCTTCTTATTTGGTGCATAACAATAAAAATACATTTTTCAGCCCCTGAATCTGGCTTAGACTGCCCCTTACTAAATAAGTGAACATAAACAGTGCAGTCAAAAATTTTAAAGGGAAGGATAAATTGAATCCATGTCTCAGAGAATAATTTTCTATAAACATTCAAGAGGTGTACTACAGTTGAGAACACAAGTGGGTATCTTGTTTATTAAATATAGGGCCGGTAATTTCTGACATGGTATGATGACACAATATAAGAACGACACGAGATAAATGGGTTTAGCACGCACGTATATTAATTGAGTCATAAATAGATTGGCATGAATAACACAAAAATAAATGTGTTGGATTCGTGCTAGCACATTTAACACGCTTAATTAAGCGTGCAATAAACGTGTCAACACGACACATTTATAACCCCTTTATAGCTCATTTAAACTTAAAAAAAAAAAATTCACAACTTTACATCTGCTAGGATTCAAACCTGCAGTGGGAGTGCAAAGATGCTTTTAAAGCCGCTAGCCCACCATCTTGCTAATGAGAGTTTGAAGTCAAATAAAGGTTTTTAATATATTTGTTATGGTTTTGTAGTGTTAACCTAAAAGTCCCACATCGAAAGAAAATGAGACTCTTCCCCTCATTCTTCTCTATATAAACACTTCTTATTTCTCTGTTTCTCGTGTGCGTGGAGGCTTGAAGCTTTCTATAGCTTCAATGTTTTTTTTTTTCCAATCTTGGGTTTTGAAATTTAAAGATTGGGAAAAAAAAATGCAGTTTAAACATTTAAGAATAATTAAAAATTATTATTTTAAAAGTATTGTTATTAAATTTTTTTTAAAAAAATAAATAGTATGTTTTGTTTTTAATTGTTTTATGAAACGTGTTATAATTGTGTTTAATCTGTCATGGTATGTTTAATAATCGTGTTAATCGTGTCGTGTTACGCGTGTTATAGGCGTGTCGTGTTCGTGTTTGTATTTTAGGCACGTTTATTAATCGTGTTGGTGTTCAGCGTAATCGTGTCATGTTGTAATCATGTTGACATGAACACGACACGTAACACGACTTTGCCAGCCCTAATTAAATAGGATGCTATTAAAATAGCTTCACCCTGAAGATATTTCGAAACATTCATGGAAAACATTATGGCACATGAAACTTCAAATAAATGTTTATTTTTGCATTCAGCAATACCATTTTGTTGAAGTGTATCGACACAAGTAGATTGATGGTGTATGCCTTTTTCTCTTAAAAAACTTCCAAGAACATCTTTAAAATACTCAATGCCATTATCAATGTGAAGAATTCCAATTTTAGTTTGGAGCCATTGAATAAAAATTTTTAAATAAGGTTTCAACCTCAGAATTTTCACTCGTTAAATAAAGCCAACATAAACGAGTATGATCGTCAATAAAAGTCACAAACCATTTTTTTCTAGAAAAGGTATTAATTTTCAAGGGACCCCAAACATCACTATGAATCAAATAAAAAGGTCTTAAGGCTTGATAAGGCCTCGATGTATAAGTAGTTTTATGCCTTTTTGGTAAAATGTAGTTTTTACAGTGAAACTTAAAACAATCCAATTCACGAAACAAATTAGGAAATAGTTTTTTAAGATAAGAAAAACTAGGATGCCCTAATTTATAATGTCAAAGCATAATTTGATCTTAACAGGGATAGAACTGATAATAGTTAAGCTTTGAGCTTTTTTATTTGTAGAGTCTTCATCTTTAAAATAGTTGACACCATCTATCATTCTAGCACTGCCAATCATCTTCCTCAAGCTCTAGTCCTAAAAAACACAGTGAGATTAAAAAAAGGTGACATGGCAGTTATAGTCTCCACATAATTTATTGACTAATAGGAGATTATAAGCAAGTTTAGGAACACAAAGAACAAACATAAGAGAGATGGTTTTAGACAAATTAACTAAATCTTTATCGGCTATAAGCGAGTACGAACCATCTGCTATACAAATTTTTTTTATGTCTAAAACAAGGGTTAGAAGTATGAAACAAATGAGAAAAGCTTGTCATATGGTTAGAGACTCCTGAATCAATAATCCAAGGATAGAATAAGATTAAAAGAGACAAGATAGAGCATTTGATTAACTACCTGTTTGAGCTAGAAAAACATTAGGAGTGTACGACAAATCGGAGTTAGATTTCAATAGCTTTAGAAGGTAATCCATCTGTTCTTTGTTAAAGGGAACAGATTCGGCCTCATGTGCAGCTAGAGGACGAGTGATCTAGCCTTCATGCAAGCACTTCCAATTTGCTAGTTTACCATGAATCTTCTAGTAGTCTTCATTCGTATAACGTGTTTTATTGCAATGATCACACCAAACGTGGGGCTTTTCATCATGCCTTTTAGGAGTGGTTTGGCCAGCATTAATGTCGGTTGCAAAGGTAGAATTTTCAATAGTGTTGTTGCCAAATTCTTCTTGTCGAGTATGACAAGGCGATGATTCTCTTCACAACAGACTTTAGAAACTACTTCCCCAATAGATAGGAGGGACTACTTGCTAATTATACTTCCTCTAACCTCATAAAACTCAACATTAAGGCCAATAAGAAATTTAAATATACAGTTGTCCTCCACCATCTTCTTGTAATGGTTATAATCCTTCGGGGATTTCCACTCATCATTATTAAGCAAGTCTAAATCCTGCCAAAGGAATTTTAAAGAATTAAAGTATCTGGTAACATTGTCCTTACCTTGGCAGATTTCTCTAAGTTTTAGTGTTAATCTATACACTTGGGACTAATTTCACAAATTAGAGTACATTTGATTGACATTGTCTCAAAGTTTCTTAGCTGCGTAATATCATATATAGTTAGAGCTAATGTCTTCCTCCATTAAATTCATCAACCAAGTCATCACCATGGAGTTTTCGGCATCCCAAGTTGGAGGAGTCGGATCCTCTACTATAGGTTTCTTCTTCTCTCTTATCAAATAGTCGATTTTTCCCCTGCCACGGATGTTCATACACATGGACTGGGGCCATCGCAGGAAGTTCTCTCCATTCAACCTTATGGTAATAATTTGAATGGAGTGAGATTCCAAAGTGAGGGCCCAGGTTTCAGGGGCTTTAGGTTGGTTTACAGGAGTGTTTGTGAACTCGAAAACTATGTCAGACATGGTGAATAATAGTTGAGTTTAAGTGGAAGCAGAATTGTAGAACAACTAGGGTTTTTCTCACTCAAAGTGATCAAATAGGCTCTGATACCATACCAGAGCTTTTGGAGAAAAGAACATAACTATATTGCTACATATTCGGTTAGTTTACAAATGTACACTTAGATAGGAATACAAGAGAGTTATTTTGAGAAACTAATAACTGTGCAAAATCAATCATCCTAACTAGTTACCTTAATTCTATCTTTGACTCAATCTTCACTATTTACACGCCTATATATTCTAATATTTGGTTTAATTATAGAATATTTTCCAACATATTTACATTTTGTATTAAATAAGAAATGTAGTAAGTCCTTATGTCATATCACGAACAAAATATGCTAGCTATTTTACTAAGTAGTAGATAGTAAGTAACACAATAAGATTATTTGAAATTGGACCTTTTTTGAAGGACTTTTTAAATTTTCTAAGTTCATGTGTTTTTTTGAGTAGTTTCATAGAATGTATTTGGTAACATAGTTAGAATCAAAAGTTAAAACAATTTTACTGTAGCATGTAAACTTTTATACTGTAGTATACTTTTGTTTTACACTATAGCTAATAAGAGCTTTATACTGTAGTAGTTGAAAGGATATTTTCTTAACGATGTTACCAAACTCTTTAATATATGTGTCCATGAATGAATAGATCAAAAGAAAAGGGAGCAAATTATCGATTGATACAAGTTCAATTGCAAGAGAACTTGGATGCTTGAGGGGACCTTAGAAATGAGGAATGGTCCAGCAACAGTAGCTGTTATTATTGTTACAAGTTTAATCCCATTATTAATTGCAAATTTGAATGCTGCTTTCTCTGTAAGAAGCTTTGTGAGCGCGCATGCCTGTAATGGAGAAGTTTTTTCTTTGAGATTGGTAAACAAAATTTAAAGGAAAACTGCATCCATGCGCCTTGAAATTTTTTTCATTTGCAATCTCGACCTCAAACTTTTAATTTGGCATTTTCTACTTAAATTTAGCAATTCTTGACAATGCAGTTTAATCAATAACGAATACCAGTTAATGGACAAAAATTAAAGTCCAAGATACCAAAATTTTTTAAAGTCCCCGGTCCAACTTACTAACATGGAAAAGATTGTGTTGCCTTTATGTAAAAATCATGGGGCATTTCTATCAATCAATTGAGTCTGTTAGCTACTGGATTAGAATTGTCACAGATTTTTAAATTTAGCATCCCATTTATCAAAATTAAGAGCCTGTGGTTTGGGAACATTGTTCAAACCATAAAGTTTTTACATCCAAGATTTCAAATACCAATCAGTTGATTATGCATCAGTGTAATTACACCTTTTTTTTTGTTTAAGAGAGAGAGTGAGAAGGTAGCATTACTCATCCACTTGCTTTTGCCCTCCATACATGGTCCATAGGAGTTTGACAAGATTCATCAACTAAAGGTTTCCATTCTCCATTGCTCTCTTTGGCAGTGATAGTACTAATGGAAGATGTGAAAACAACCCTTTTCACATACTTGGACTCCAAGCAGGCTTTAAGGAGATTAAGGGTACCATTGATTGCAGGATCAATGATATGTGATTGAACATAACTATCTTGATATTTCATGGAAAGAAGGAACTTGTGCTAGATCGACATTTCCACCAAAAAATCAAGAGTGACATGAAAGAAGCTGAATAACATGTTATGTAAAAGTAATTAGTTTTAATTTGACAATTACCAGTATTCTCTTCCAGATCAACGCCAAAATCCATTGAAGCTGCTACATGAAATATGCCATCGCAGCTCTTCACAGCCTCATTGAAGCTCCCTTATTCAAACCAGCTCGGAACAATCTCAACCGGTCACTTCCCGTCCACATTGACAATAGGTGCAAACGCTTGGCTAAGAGAGTATCAAAAACCAATTTAGTCAATTTAACATGTTTATCAACTTCAAATTCTTGAGGAGAATTTGTAGTAGGTAAGGAAAAAAATCTATCAATAAGCACACTTCTAAAAGTCAGCATCAAGTTCTATTTAATTATCATACTTTTTTTAATCATTCAGAAATGATCTAACAATTTAAAACTATATCTTACCAGTGGTTTGTATATAAAATTCTCTATCCATAAGTGGTTTATGGCCAAATTTCATTAGCACGAAAGTAACATGATGTGGAATTTTGTTTTGTCTTGTATCACACGGTTATAACCAGTCAACTACTGAGATGATGTATCTTAGAATTCAAAGAAACGGGTCATTTTCCCTTTCTTCACAGTCAATACATTGTTGGATCAAAAATATATAAAGCAATGAATTTCAATGTTGTAAACAGGCCTTCAGCTACACTATAGCCTAGCAAAAAGGGCACATTCTAGCTAGCCTTCTGAGATAGCATCAAATCTCACAAAATTCACTAGAAGCAGTGCCTAAGCGATGAACCCTTTTTAGGGGCAACAAATTCTTGGACTTTATAGCATCTTTTGGGTCACCTGTGAAAGTCAGTCCAAAACCTGCCAAACAGTCCCTAGTGCCAGACTGGTAGTTGAAGATTCTTTTCCTTCATTTAAGTTTCCTATTTTGTCACATAAAGAAGATGTCATAGCAGTAAATGCACCTAAACCCTTTTTTAATTTGAAAGCAATGAATTATAAAATTAGGGCAGCCATAAAAATGATCAGGCATTTAATATTTTCCAATTATTATTTTTTTCTTCTAGGCCAAGCTAAAGTTTCCAAAGCTGAATTCTGCACTGAGTCAAATGCCAATTGGGTCTAGACCCTTTGGATGGGAACATGTTTCCCTTAGTGGGACACAAATAGATAGTCCATTCCATGTTATAAAATTGTCCCACTAATAATAAGACTATTTTCCACATTAATATACAGTGAATTCCTTCCTTTGTTCTACGTTGTAATTGAATGTTTGACGTGTGTGCGTGTGTGTGTGTGTGTTGTGTAGGCGTGCTAAGCTAGACATTATACAAATAAAGTATTAGCTAAGCCATGATGTTGGGAAATTTTTGAAAGGACCAAGTCCGTTGAGATTTTTTTAATTGAATTAGAAAATAGTTATATTGACCAGTTATACGATTTTGAATAATTATTTAATACAAAGTTTGGTGAAGCAAAACATTGGAATTTGGACTGCGTTGAAAACTAGAATAGGATGTTTACATCCTACTAGCATTCCCAACAAGAATGTGCAGTCTTGCCTTGTCAAAACATATTTTGTGTAGCTAGTATGAAAAACTAAGTTGCCTCATCACTCCCTTTCAAACCATATAAAGTTTAAGCCAAAAACTCGTATACATATATATATATATATATACCTCTCAATTTTGTTAAGTTTAACTTCAAAAACTTGCACACTAATGCAAAACAAACAAATAAAGCTCACTCACTCTGAATCCTCACTTCAAATCCTGCTCACACCGACTCATACCTATTCCGATTAATGCAACTAAACATGTCACTATCATCCTAATTTGGAACCAATCCCCACTTGAATTTGAGACAATATCTTCACGCCCAAGAAGTTTATAGAACCAATATATCTCCACTTTTTTAGTATAAAACAAATATTTATTAAGAAGTTTATGGAAAGAAAGAAAGAAAGAAAGAAATTAAGGGAAATTAAAGAGGTCCAAACCAGGATCCCGGACTGTGGCATGAACTCTGCAGCCACTTTCAAGAGGAGTCTTCACCAACCAAGAGCCCACATAGCCAGTGGCACTAGTCGCACAATGTCTTCGGAGAAATTCCTCTTCTTTTAGCCTCCACCACTTATCTACTATTTGAATCCTCCATTTCTTCTTCTTTTTCTTCTTCTTCTTCTCTCTCTCTCTCTCTCTTCCTGTCTCTTGGTCTCTTTCCATTAGCAGATCTAGTCTAGGCTCACTATTATGCAACGACAAGTTTGTGTTACTTTTAATTATATGTGTGTTTATTATTTATGGATTTTATTGATTTATTTCTTTATTCGGTTACCATAGAATAACCAAGTTGTATAATATTTTATGTGATTTTCTAGAAGAAAACATTGAGGAAGCACAAGTCAAGAAAGCGCGACCAAGTATAGTGCAATAATAATAAATTCCATGCTCTGCACGTAACGATTTTGGTGTTAGACAGACTGATAACAATGTTCTTGCACTATGGAGAAATGATTGGTTATGTTGCACATGTATGGTGGAAATTATGCTAACAATAACTTTCTTTCTCACGCTCATTTACGTTTTTTGTATTTAGAGTCTGATACATATAATTCATTAATATGATAAATTATAATTTAAAGAAAATAAATTAATTTAAAGAAAATAAGATAATAGATTCTATGTGTTAGACAGTAAATACAAAAAGTAAAAAAAAAAAAAAAAAAAAAGGATAAAAAGTATTGTTAGCACTTCTCACTATCTTACATCATTTATGTTTATCCTATGTGCAACTTCAAGTCCACTCATTATGTTAGGTCATTTATGTTTATCTATGAGCAACTTTAAGTCCATCCTATGGCGTGGATAGAAGAAATTCAGAAAGGTCTTTTTTCATTTTTTTTAATGCTTTTCTAACATCAAATGGAGATTTTAAATTTTTTTATTTTGGGATAAGGAAGAAAATTACACTAATAGACTTGGTTTTCAACCTCTAAATTTTCATCAATTTTTATTAAACGTTGTCTTTAGTATATAATTTTGAGGTGATCTTATATTAAATTTTCATCAATGCAGACCAGCGACGTGTCGATCCATGATCCATCAACCCCAGCGCTCTCTCTCTGACTTCTCTCTTCCTCGTTCTCTTTGTTTTCCTTTGGAGCTCTATCTCTTCTATTTGACTTGCAATTCAATAAGTAAAGAAAATAACATAGAAATACAAAATAATAATAAAAAAAAGAAAGTGCAAAGAGATAAAAAAAGATTGAGAAAAAAAAAAAGGTGCTAAACAAGATGTATAACAAAGAAATTATAGAAAGATAACAAGGAGAGAGAAAATAAAAAAGAGAAAGAAAGTACAAAAAAAAAAAAGGAGATATTTGAGTAAAAAAAATATGTTGAAGAATGATTAAAAAAATATGGAAATATTAGGAGAGAAAAAGTGTAAAATATACAATCAAAAGACTCTATTTTTTGCTTTCAACAGATTACCTCTTAAGCTATTATAATGATAATTTTTATATTTGAAACTCTTAACAAAAATACATAATTTTTTTAATGATATTTAGTTTCAATTCATCAATAATATCCATTTTAACTAATTAATGGTATCGACACAAACATCACGTAACTAATCACGTGCGTAGCACGTGTAGTTACTAGTTTATGTACACATCACTAAGTTTATTATTTGTTGCCCTTAGAGGTCTTCTTAAACATAATCTATTGAAAACTGAGCGATTCACATGCTAGATTTCAACTAGGATCTAGGTAGTATTTGAGAACAAGCGTGTGCAATAATAAAAGGAGGTCCCACTCTCCTTTTTGAATAATCATTTATTAATACATTCAAAAATAGTATGCTAAGAGATTATACCGTGGGATGCTCTCATTATAGGCTCTGTTGGGGCCATTGATTGTATCCGTGTGATTCATAGGAAACGTTGAGGAATTCGACCCAAAAAAAAAAAGGAACATTGCTTTGGATTTATATCACGAATATTGGAGCTTCGGGTCTGCGCCATATGTATTCATCAATCACAAATTAACAAAATATGACATAAATTCGAAGATGTAAAAAAGTTGTGACATACTATCTAATTTTTTGGTAATTTTATGATTTTAATCATAAGAATTCTTATAGTAGAGAAGACAATGTTACTCTATCAATAGAGCAATTATGTTTTAGCAGTTAGATTAACTTTTAAAATTTTAATAATTTGATATGTTATTGAAAGTAGTTTTGGTAAACAATCATAGATTAAACTGTCAAAATCATAATCTAACGACTAAAATATCATGCTCTATAGATGGAGACATGGCGAGAACTCTTTAAGCTGCAATGTAACATCCATTTCACAAGCACCACCCGATTTAAAATTGTAAAGTCAAAAGCAATGATCCCGGAGTGCCCCCACCATAGAATCCCTAACACGTCTCAAAATTTATCTCAACTTCACAGCCACTATTCTTGCAAAAAGATCCCCCCAAAAAGATAAAAGACAATGCAAGATTTGGCAGGTGGCTACACAAGGAGGGTTCTCAAATTTTAGTTGATTATGCCCAAAAGCAGAAATGAAAAGACTCGAGGTTTTAATCAGCACTGTTTAAGATATGAGAGATGATTGAATGGAAATAAGCCAAGGAAGAACAAAATGTGCACATAATTCATTAGCATTATCAACTAAAGTGTAAAGAAGTGCCACACAAGTTTAGGCTTCAAATTCCCATATTCTACTTTGAAATACAAAAGAAACAATTCTAAACAACCAAAAGCTACATTTTGAACAAACAATAAGAGAACAGAAAGTAAGTAAAGGATTACAAAAGGCTAAATTTTTGCAAAGAATACAGGAATGGCTATGAAGCAGCAGCAGGAGCGGCGGCTGCTTCAGTTTTCTTCCTTCGTTAAGTTCCTTCCACCTCTCTGGAGTATCGATTATTTCACCGGTTTTTATGAGGTAGCGAAGTCGTTTTCCATTATCGAGGGTTTTATGGCCGACTCTGCTTGCTACTTCCTTTTCTTTGGAGTAAAGCATAACATTGGAGCTATGGATGGGTGCTTCAATCTAGAAAAACCAAAACCCAAAAGCCATAATTTAAGGACTTAGATAATATCCAACAAAAATGCCACAGCTAATGCTATATTTTTAGCACGAAAGAGTGTGAAATGAAATAATTTGATATGTTAAGTAATCTTAGTATTCAAATGTATAATGCTACTTTAAATACTATATTTTTGTCATAAATTCTAAACTTTGTAAAAGTAAACGTCTAATTTTAGATAATATGAAAATGCAATGTTGTGCAAATTAGGTGCGGCAGGAAACATTTGTCATAACTCAATTTGCACTTTTACAGATATATGAGAGTTCAAGGAATCATTGGAACTAAGTTGGTGATTTCAAGTTTTTAAAGAAGAAAAACGAACCTTAATAATTTGCCCTGGCTCACCCTCCTCTCTGCTCTTCATGTGCTTCGTCTTCAAGTTTATCTCTGAGACTATCACCTTACTATTATGCCGACACACCTTAGTTATCTCTCCAAATTTACCCTTGTCACGTCCGGTTATTACTTTCACTGTTTCTCCAACCTTAACATGCATTTTTTGTTAACACCGGAAGACTCTTTGGTTTACACTCCTTCCGCTCCCATCGCTTAAACTGTAAAAGAAGATCAAAGTCTGTTTTGCATAGTCTACAAACAAAATATAGCAATTAGATGCCACAAAACGAAATAGATTACTGCTAAATTCTACAAAATTAGGAGATCAACCATTGTTAATTCCTTTTTCTTTTCCTTCCATTTTATATGTACCTCATATATTCCAATTGTGTGGTAGAAAATCTTAATGACAAGGACATATTACTAACTAAAGAAAGTGAGAAAAATCTACACAAGGACATGACAGTTGATACTAACCCTTGCAACAATGAGACATGGCTTCTCTGTTGATTTAACCTGCAAGAAAAACAAGAGCGGTTCGTGTGATCAATTTTAAAATTCAGCGACGTAGTGCAAAGGGATATCATATTTCAGGCGCACCATCAGCTTGTTAAAAACCGTTTCCTCTTAAATGAATGACATGTGCAATATATAGAAGAACTGGTTGATCTCTATGCCATCATAATGTGGCTAAAGAACAGGAAAATCGAACTTTATTCACTCTAGCCGAACATAATACACAAGTTAGATCTACGCCAATGGAGCGGTGAAGAATGTTAATCCATCAGTAGTTTTAACTTACAGTCCATTTGAGATTGCTTATGCTTTTTTAGGTAGTAAAAAGAAGAAGTAAAAGCTAAGACATCATTTAGTTAGTGTGTAGAACCACATTTTTAAAAGCTCTTAATGGGGCAAAAGTAATGTTTTATGATTGTAATAAGTAATAAAAACGTTAGAACAAAGTTTATGAAATCATAATAAAGTTCTTGCATAAGTTTCAGTTTTCTAGTAAGCTTTTTTGAGATGTCACATTTTGTCATTTTGACCAGAAACTCTTCTCAACTGCGAAAAACTCTTCCAAAAGTTATCCAGACACTCACAGCTATCGGACATAAGAAATCGAAAGTAGCTTCCAAAACAGCAATGCCAAAAAGCCCAAAATACACAATAGAGACCAAAAAAAGGGCATCATATTTCCAAGTCCTCACTCCTTTGGCAATGAGACCAACGTTCCAACCAAGAAACTCCCACACTTGAGCTCAAGCAAGAACCAAAATTTCACTGAATTTTTTTAATTAAACGACTAATTTTTCTCCCCTTCAAAAAACTTAAAAATATACGTGGAAAAAATATTTAAGTAAAGAGCCCAACAATGGCGAACACAAAACCAAAGAAAGATATTTTTTTTTTTTAGGGAAAAACTCCATTAACATGGGATAAAGTAAAGTCATTTGCAAAGAATGAGAAAGTTCCAATTTGAGAAAAGACCCCATTACAGTGCAACTGCTAAAGAACCAGAATTTCAATGAAAACAATTCTGCAAGAAGACTGTTACACATCGTTTTTTCCTCTACCATAACGACACATCGTTTTTTCCTCTACCATAACGACACGTCGTTTTACTTTGCTGTCGATTGTAATAAAAGCGTGTAGTTTCATAGATAGACATACGACGTTTCACTTTACGGGAAACGCAGCGGATGTTTCTTGTCGTCTTAAAAAAATATCGTCGTTTTCTGGACAATAAAAACAACATGTCATTTATATGTCCGACGGAAAAGCCAACACGTATAAGCCTGTATGGAAACATAGTTGAAATTATAGCAATTTAAATTTTGTAAGAAAAAACACTTTAACAAACCAACTCGGTCTAGTTTTTTTCAATTCAAACTAGGTTCTTAAACAAGCTTGTAATAAACAATTGGTACAGTTCTATTTTTGTGGGGAAAAAAGGTACAGAAAAAAGGGAAAATTTTTCCTTCATTTCCAGTCCTGAGCATGAAGTATCCAATGTACAAAAGTCTTCCTATCACTCTGGCAAACAAGAAGGCGGCAAAACTATGTTACAGAAAGTTAAGAAGAAAAAGCTTGCTGATCTGAATCCTATGTCACCCAGAGCAGATACCAGGGCCCTTCTATGTCTTTTTTTAACCGCACATGTATCAAAAGGCAAAACCAAGAAAAACCCAAGAAACAAAATCAAATGAACAAATGAAGAAAAAAAAAAATGCCCCAATATCTAAACGTCATAGTCAGTTGTGCTCTCCATAGATTCCTCTCTCCGGTGATCATGGTTATGAGAATTGGTTTCCGGTTGGTTGACGTCAATGGTAGCTTCGTCCGTCATGGCTGATAGGGACTTGTGGTGGCGTTTCTTGTTGTGCCTTGACTTGAGAATCTTTGTTAGGACTTGCACAATGTCCCTCATGGAAGGCCGTTTCCTTGGAACGCGGTTGATGCATTTGTATCCAAGGGCTGCCACTTCATTGAGCTCTTGCACATCAAATTTTCCCTCTAAACGTGAGTCCACAATTTCCTCCCATCCCACTTTCCCCTCCGTATTCATTGCAGCCTATAGATGCCATGTAGAATATGCTTGAGTTATAATAAAACACAACATTACATCCTTTTCTTTTGTCATTACTATTCCTTTTTAGTACGATGGAAAAAAGAAAAACCGCTAAACTTGATTATTTCAGCAAAAAAATAGTCACCATCATACAGAAGGGTATACGGACACAACCATTTTTGCTATTATGAGATATCCAATACATTTTTACTCGTTCAACCAAATTACCAAATTCTGAGCTAAAAGTCACTAAATAAGCTGATGTCTTCAAACAATTTCGAACCAAGAACAATTGTTTTTGTGCACAAATAAAGATTTCTCCCAATAGCTTTAAGCTGGCTAATGTCCATATATAAACAACGGAAGAGAGAAGTTAGATGCTTACAAGCTCAACGTATTCCATAATTCCCTGCTGAGGATTTCTGCCAGCTATGAGTTCAAAGATCAAAACTCCAAAGCTGTAAACGTCACTTTTCTTGGTGAAAGCCCCAGTAGATATGTACTCTGGATCAAGATAACCAAAAGTTCCCCTTACATTCGCCGCATTTCTGTCCACCTTCTCTTCTCTTGAAAGACCAAAGTCAGCAACCTGCTTGACGGTACATTATTAGATAAACATACTTAAAGGCAGGTCTGCCCTGCAAATAAACAGACATCTAATCAAATTGCAAATATTCTGTGAAGATTTGGGTCATAAGTGAAAATAAAATTGATCAATATACTTGTTTAAAAAATTAAGAATGTCAATGAATCTTGAAAATGACTTAAGTCAACAAACATACCCTGGCTTTCATGGATTGATCCAGCAGAATATTAGAAGATTTGATGTCCCGATGTATTACAGGAGGAACTGCCTGAATAAAAGATACAAAATTGACTAGGCACAATAAGAAAGAAAAAAAAAAAAAAAAAACACACACACTTGCGTTGACATGCAGAGTAAGCACAGTGGTTCTCTAGTCGGCAGAAGAGAGATTTGCTTACCCCATCATGAAGGTACTCCAAGCCCCTTGCTACATCTAAAGCTATGTTGACCCTCAAATCCCAGCTCACTGGCTCATGGCTTTCACCTGTATAAAGAAGAAATTAACCAGATTTACCTCAACTTCGTTCCTCCTACTCTTACAAAATTTGTGCAGATCATCAACTTGTAAATAATTTCACCATCATAGCAAATGGATTAGGTGATTCAACCGTAACTAAAGCTTTACAATAAAGTAAGGTTGACGGACAAAGTAGTATGTCTTGCAATGGTTTACAATAAAGATCTTTACAAGAAAGCTGAAATGGCATTATTTATCCTGTGCAACTTTTTCAGATAAAGACTGAAACAAGCAGGGCAACAAATAAAACTAAGAGGAATTAAGCTTCATTTGTAAAATGAAAAGCACATATATAATACATAGATACATACGAACAGAAATTACAAATAGAAGTTCATTGCCATCTTACTGTATAAATGAGACGCCAAACTGCCTTTGATCATGTAGACATATATAAGCATATGCTGTCCTTTTTCTGCACAATATCCAATCAAGTTCACAAGGTTCCTGTGATGCAACCTTCCCAATAGCATTACCTGAGACAGAATAAGGAAAAAGGTTCTAACTAATTAAACAATCTGCACTAACAAAAATTCTTTGAAGAGAGATTGGCTTCACAGGACAGAGAAGCAACAAAAGACCTATCAAACGGGTAAATTTATGAAAGGACAGCCTCAAACTAGTGGTAAACTAAATACATGCTGATAATTTCATTAAAGTGTCAAAATAGTCATAGAATTGAATTAACCGTCAACACCTCAGTCTGAAACTCTTTCTCGCCTTGCTTAGAATCGCTTGCGAGCACCTTAACAGCAACTGTCTCGCTCGTCGACATTTGAGCTTTGTATACAGGACCAAATGCACCTTGTCCTATTAATGTTGTAAAATTGTAGGTTGCTTTTTGGAGATCCCTACATCAATAACATTAAGAACAGAACCTTTAAAATCGAAAGAAGGACAAGGAACTCATACTTAAACCATATGTCCACATTTCAAACAATATCAATATGAAGATTCCTTGAAACACATTGAAAAGGAAATTACTTGTAAGAATACTCAGGTATTCCGGACACCGAGACCACGTTGCTCTTCTTGAATCCATCAAGCCAGAACAATGAGCCCCCGCTCCTCCTGGATTTCACGGGCGATTCTGGCCCAATTGTCGAGTCAGAAAGGATGGTGCAAGAGTCGGCACCGTTGGCGCGGATAGGAATAGTGGCTGCTCTCCTAGAACTGCTGTTCCCAATCTGGGAACGCTTCCTATGATACCTAAAGCAAAAGAATCCAGATATTGCCAATGCCACCCCAATCACAACCCCAATAGAAATCCCAATTATCAGCCCAGCTGACTCGTCCTTCATCTCCTTCACAAAAAACACGTTTTTTACAATTCACTATTCAAAATTTTCCAAGCCATCAAACACAACTGCAAACCAGAAAAAACCCATTATTGTTTCAACAGGACTTAGTCAAAAGAAAAAGGTGTGCTGGTATTTTATGTTACCGTAATACATAATTAAAACACAAAAAGTTCAGAACGGCATGGTCAAATTTTTGAAATTTGTTTGATATTCATAGGCCACAGCCATCAAAGAAGTCAAACTGAATAACAGATTTAAGAATACAAAAAACAAAAACAAAAAAAAAAAAAAAAACAAAGCAAAAGACCCAACAATCTGGAATTCATCAAGAAAAGTATTGTTGAAATGACTAAACATGTAAATTTTTACAATTTCGAAGAAATAAAACAACATTTATGCCCATTAATTTTAAAAGACTTCGTACAAAATGCCCAACAGTTTTTCTTTTAACTCTGAATAAAAGTTTCATTAATGTTAAATTCAGCAACAATCAATTAAAACTAAGTTTTTCTCTTCCATTAAAGTCAACCAAATTGAAAAAGAAAAGGAAAAAAAAAACTAATTGATCCACTCTCTCTCCAAATCAGAGTCACATAAATTGAGACACCATTTGAATACCAAAGGATGATAAGTAAAAAACTACAACATGAGATCAGATTTTACGAAAATGGGTCAACAGAAAATATACTTATCCTCTGTTTGGTTGCCGAGAAAAAAGATAACGGTGATAACATAGATACGTAAAAAGCTGAATCCAATGCAACTGGACATGAATAAAAATTTAATTTTTTTTAAACAAATAGAGGCTCAAGCAAACCCAATAGACCAAACCCAGAAAAAGGCAGAAAAAGAAAAGATTGAAAAATCAAAGAAGAAGAACTTGGGTTTTACCTGCAAATCGGAAATGGTGAAGCATTTAGCTACTCGTTCTCAACGACCGAGAAAAAAGGAAAAAAAAAAAAAAGCGTTGAGATAGAAAAACTAAGAAATGAGATTCGAAGAACGAAGAATAAAAGAAAGAAGAAAAGAATTTGTTATTTTGGAGATTTTTTGAGTAACAGAGACGATTTGATTTGGAAGAGAAAATTGGAAAGGGAAAAAAAATAGGATTCAGAAAGCAAGAAGAAAATAAAAAGGAAAACAGAATTTGTTTTTGTTTGTGAGCAAATGAAAGCGCAAAACAAAGGGCAGTGTTTTTTGTGTTTTGTTTTTTAAATTACGTGAGTCACCGTTTGGACAATAAATACGCGCCTAGGGAAAGAGTACTCTGTTTATTCTCTTTGGTTTTGCCTTTATTCCTCCCCTGGATCCCAAAAAAGGGTTAATTTGAAAAAAAAGGCCAAAAGAAATTTTGAATTAAAGAAATAGTCTTTTTTTTTTTTTTTGCATAAAAAAAGAGGTTCTTTTAAACATCAAAACTGTCTCAGTTTTTTTTAAAGAAAAGATAAAAAGGACTGTATCGAAAAGAGAAACCTAAGCAGGGTTAAAAAAAAAAATTGAAGCTATTTTGATGCCCCAAGAGTTAGTTTTTTTATGTAAAAAAAAAAGAGGCCATTAATCAAAAAAATTTTGGCCAAAAAGTTATTTTTAAAATTCCCTCCCCAAAAAACCCTTTGTTTTTTTGAGTTGACGAATATGCCCTCACTATGTTGCTTTTTTTTTTTTTTTTGGGGTTTGAATCACAAATTTAAATCTTTTTACCACAAAAAATTTAAATTTTTGTTCAGCTCTATAAACTAAACAGGCCAATATATTGGGTGTTTGAAAAGTAAGTTAAAACTAAAAGTATTTGTAATATGTGAAAGTTTTACACTGTAATATACTTTTACTTTATGCTGTAGCATATGAGAACTTTGTACTATTTGAGTTGGAACTCATGACTCAAAACTCACATTGTGAAACACCACAATACTTATAGGATGTTTAGGAGAACGATTGAAATTGATCATGTTAGTTTGAAAACTGTAACATATAAAAGCTTTACATTGTAGCAACTTTTTGTTTTTTACTGTAGTTGTTGAGAGCTTTACGTTGTTTGTTGGCAGTTCTAATTGAGATTCTAAATAGTGGCTGAGTGTGTTTGGCATATTAGTTTGAACCAAAACTTTTAGTTCAAATACTATAATATGTGAGAACTTTACATTGTAAGTGTTTTTTTTTTTTTTTTGCTATATAGAGCTTTATCGTTCTTTGTTCAAAGAATTATCAATACTAATGGCCCTTAAGCTTTGGGGTCTTCCTCATTTTGCTTCATGAACTTTAATAATCATCATTTTACCTCTTAAACTTTCAAAAACTCCTTACTTTGTCCACTGAATTTTAAAAATCGTCCTTGAATTTTCAAAACTCCCTATTTTGTCTCCTATTTTTTGATTTCTCGTTCAAATAGATGAAATTAAGTCTATGTAATTCGTACATAGATTACCTGTAAGGACAAAAATGAGATTTTATCACTCTCAAGTTTTGTTTATCTTTACACTATCATTTACCATTTTTTATATGCTCTCATTTAAAAAAGGTCTATATGCACTTTTTTTTTTATCTTGTTCGTCGATATCTCCTCATCTTTAATGCATAACTCATATTCTTTAATATTCAAATTCAAATTTTGGCGAACAATATCGATTTATTAAATGAGTTACGCACTAAAAATGAGAAGAAATATATAGGCAAACCTTTTATAAATGGGAGTTCAGATGAAAAAAGAAAAAACAATGATGTCAAGTGAGATTGTAAATATGAAACAAAACTTAGAAGTGATAAAGTCTCATTTTTGCCCTTATAGATGACCTATGTGCGAATCATGTGAACTTAATTTTGTCTATTTGAACGAAATATTAGAAATTTAAGAGACAAAGTGAGGAGCTTTAAAAGTTCAGGGACAAATTGACGATTTTAAAATTCAAGGGGCAAAATAAAGAGTTTTGAAAGTTCAAAAAAAAAGCGGTGATTTTTAAAATTCAATGGGTAAGATGAGGGAGACGTTAAAGTTTAGTGGTCATTAATGTTGATAACTTTTTTTCAAATCAATTGGTTTGAAATAATACCCTAAACACCCTATTGGTTATGCAAAGTGGATTGTTTGTGGAATTCAAATTCCACAATAAATAAATCTTCAACTCTTTCAACGTGTCATCTATCTCTAGTTTAGTTTAGTTTTTTTTTTTTTTTTTTTTTTTTTTTTTTTATATAAAAAAAAAT
>CAMOHE010056630.1:51743-68734 GCA_946598075.1 Artocarpus hirsutus
TTTTTTTTTTTTTTTTTTTTTTTTTTTTTTTTTGTATTGATAAGATAACAAAAAGTGTGTTTAGAAATTTTGTTAAAACTTAAAAATTGTAGTGTAAAAGCTTTACACTGTAGCAAACTTTTACTTTTTTACTGTAATACATGAGAGTTTTATACTGTAGCAGTTGAAATTTTTGTGTTGAAACAGAGTTCCCAAACAAAGCTGAACATGTTGTTGGTGTCAATCTTCACTGCCAAAAACCTTTTACGGCTTTTTTGATCGCGTCTAGTATACCACTTTTAAAGTCTAGTTATTTACTTATAATTTTGTATTTTTTTTATGTGTAAATTAAGCTTAATTTTTTTTCCCTACTTGCCTCTAGGATGTCTTTTTTTTTTTTTCATTTTAGAAGGTTAAAAATATATGTATTAAAGTTTGATTGTATTCAAACACAAAATAATTCTAAAGAATTATTAATCATCAAATTTTTATTAAGTTCTCAGAAATTTTATTGTATTTGAATATAAAATAATTCTAAAGTATTATTAATCATCAAATTTTTATTAAGTTCTATGAAATTATCAAGTTTTTCTTAATTTGATATGAAATAACAATTTAAAACTTGATATTGTTAATAAAGCCCTTTTTTTCATGCACTATGACATTATTCTCAAGCCTTTGTTTTGGAACTCTATTTCAACACAAAAATTCCAACTGCTATAATGTAAAGCTCTTACATGCTACAGTGTAAAGCTCTCACATGCCATAGAAAAAAGCAAAAGTTTGTTACAGTGTAAAGCTCTCACATATTATAATTTTTAAGTTCAATATCAAGTTCCAACAAAGTTTCTAAACACACTCTTTCATCAATGAATAATTTATAGGGTGTTTGACAAGTCGGTTAGAATTAAATGATTTTAACCAATTACAGTATAAAATTTTTAGCAGCTACAATACAAAATAAAAAAGTTGTTATACTATAAAGCTCTCATATATTTCAGTTTTTTAATAAAAAAATTTCAATTTTAACCAATTTTCCAAGCAACCTATATCCCACATGAATGGTTTGTTCTCTTGAGGTGCTGGCCAACTTTGTTAGAGTTATTTGGGTGTCATCTTCTAATCTTTTTTAGCTTAATTACTTTTTTTATGCGATATCTAATTGTTTGAAATCATCTTCATCCTATGGGTTAAAATATTATTAATCATAAAATTATAAACCCTAATCTAATATACAGTATATTTTTAGACTAGATTTTATTATTTCATTAGCAAGGAGATCATAACCCTACCTAATTAAATAGAATTGTTCAATTGTTTTTAAGTTTCAAATGAAAATTTGGTTCATTCCTGAAAACAACCTGATTTTGGGCACGTGGTCGGTGTACTGTGTGGTTCAGATGCTGTTTTCAGGTTGATCCAGGTTGTCTTGACTTATCCAACAAGAATTATATAATGCAGTTGTTTATTTATTCATTAATTTATTTTTAAAGTTGTGATGCATTAAGAAATCTAATGGTCCAATTAGGGCAAAATTAGTTCATAAAATGGGACCTCGTTCATTTAGTTTTGGACTTGTACTTTCTCCATTTTATTGCTTTAATTATGGATAACTAAATATGGAAATATTTGCTTTAGAATTTATTAGCCGATTTATTACTTATTCATGCTTATATTAGTCCAAATTGGCCTGCATCCAATGCATATAACCGTATATGAAAATCATTATTTTTTTTTCCTCAAAAAAAAAAAAAAATTATTGCTTTTTTCATAACATTATTTGGACAGAAAGAAGTTGGTGTGGCATCAATTCATGGTTTGCCTACTGTGCAACATACGGAAACTATGGGATCCAGAGAATGATCTTCAAAAAACCACCCCTTTTTGTTTTAATGTTCTTTATACAATTTAATTAAGATGATATTATTACCGAGAAATTTCACTATAATATTGTACTGTTCCTATTCCAAGCCAATGTAATTAATTAGATTTTTTCGGTAGGGTAAAAAAAAATTATCTTAACCGTATTCCTTTGTTTTAAAACGTTAAATCTACATCAGATTCTCTGTCAAGTTTACATTTTTCAAAAATGTGCTCAGTTTCATTGTTCAAAAATGGCAGTTGGTATGATATGGATATGCATGATAAATACTAATTTTGTAATGGGAAGTCACCAAAAAAAAAATATTTATATAAATATTGTTGTTTAGCAGATGAAATGGTTGAGATTTTGGCGGTTAATTGGTATGAAAAATATGACATTGGTAGTGAGCAACTGTCAACTAAAACACACCTAATCTGATATGAACAGAACAAAAAGAAAAAAAGGATCAAGAATATTAACAAATAAAAAAGGAGTTTTAGTTGATGATGAATGAAGGCCACATCTGACCATGATGAAAATGACTTATTTCCTTGTCATTCTATTCCAGAATTTGACATTTTTGATGATATTCAAGTACACCAAGATGCACAAAAATTCCATACGCTCTTGTCTACTAGTTTGACCTTTAATTGCCCCTAATATTTTATGATTACTTCCTAATCTTGAGATCATAAGCACCTGTCATATCCTTGGTTAATATTCTGGATATTATTATAGAAATAAAAATTTGTCAGAGATTCTAAGCTTGCTAATAGAAAATTAGAGACGTCTCTTGACTTGGGACAATTGTTAATTCCACTGCCATATGAGTGTATTTAAGTATACACCATTTGGATCTGTTTAAGTTGCTGCATGCAATAAAATAGCGTAAACTATATGGACACAAAAGGGTTGGTTTTGGTGAGGGTCGCAACTACTTGAGCATGGCTTTACGAATCCTATTAAAAAAAGGGTCTTTTTTGCTTCTCTCATCCACATTTATAAAACATCCTCTACACTTTTAATCTGGAAATTTATACCTTGGATTTATAAGCTTATAGCAAATCACTACAATAAATAATAATATTAATTTTCTGTACTAAAATTAACATGTGATTTTCATATTAATGCAGGCAAAAAGATATTTTATAATGATTATTTACCCATATTTATATTTAATATAAAATAAGTTTTATTGGATTAAAAATCATGCGTCATCTTCTCTCGTGCATGTGTTCATGTACTGCTAAAAAAAAGTCGACTGAAAAATAATGACTAGCCATCAGGAAGAAAACGTAGTTGGGATCCATAAAAGTTAAGTATTGACCAAATCTAGAAAAAAAATGTAAGAATCAGATCAAACTTAGAAAAAAAAAATACCTCAAATCAATTAGGGAAACAAGTAACATAAAAAGTCAACTAGAGTCAAATAGAGAAACTAGAGCCAAATAAGTAAAGTCAATACCGTATCAGCCTAAGAATCAATAAACTAGAAGCCTTAGACCTTCTCGGGATTGATACCATGAATTAAGGGCTCTACTTTTCCATTCGTTTATGCCTTCCCTCTCTAGATTTTCTGTCTAAGTAATCTCTTTTTCTCTTGTTCTTCTTCTTATTCTTCTCTCTCGATCTCTAGAGTAATTGAACTTTAAACTACCTATGGTGAGATCCAAGACCATACAGTAACTGTAGCTTTCACATCAAAAATAAACTATTATAAATGTGTGTGTTTAATTATTTTCTTACGCTTTACATTTTTTGCTCTTACTTTTGGTCAACTCGAGATCAAACAACCGACTGTTACAATTCACACTTTGAAGTGGGCATTGGCCCTCTAAATAAATTTAATTATAGATTCACCTCTTACAAATTCAAAAATTTCTATCTTTTAAAAACTTAATAAATATAATCACAATAAAGTTGAGTTAATATACATAAAATTAATCATTCATATCATTAATCAACAATCCATATGAAAATTACATGTCAAACTTTACTAAAATAGTTAACATTGCTATCATTTCTTACAAATTTGTAGGTTTACTATATAAATTATCATTAATTAAAAATTTTGGGGGTAAGTTACAAACGCAGGTAAGTTTAGGGGCAACTGTGCAAAAAAGCCCAAAATGATGAAAAAAGTTAGAATTAAGGGAGGGTAAATCGGTCATTTGGAAACTGGCTCATCCAAAAATGAGAAATCTGGGGTTAATTCAGCAAAAGTGAATTCAGAAGGATGGAAGAATTTTTTGACGAAAGCAATAAAGAAGGCTTCAAAAATGGAAGGAATAAACAATGTTTTCACATCTTGGGATTGTCACAAAGCCTGCAAAAATAATAGAACATGTAATAGAAGACAAAAACAACGCAATAAATAAACTTGAGAAAAAAAACGTTAAAAAAGAAGTTCCAGTTCTGAGGGGCCAATAAAATGTTTTTATTAATAATAATGTTTTTGAAACTAGTTAAAAAATAATAATTTTACTTTACTTGTTCCATAATATAAAAGGTTAATTCACTAATTATTGCTAAAACGGTAGAGTAAGCCCAAACAAAAGCTCAAATCAAAGGAGGACCATTGGTTGTGTAGAAAATGTAGTGTCTGTCCCCTAGAGCCACAACTGGAAAGTTAAGTTTGCAGCAGGAATGTTTGATTTAGAAGTAGTTTTTTCTACTTTCTGGTGAAAAGACTTTAGAAAACTTTAGTTCCTTCACATATTGATGGACCACTTCATAGTTTAGCAATAACCACTTTTATTTCTATAAACCTATGTCCATCTTAATTATAAACCTATGTCCATCTTAATTAAGAGCCTGTTTGGCAAAGTTGGTTATAATCAACTTTTTAGTTAAGAATAGTGTAAAGCTCTCACATACTACAGTAAAAAAAATGTTGTTACGGTATAAAGTTTTCACATAGAGGTGGCAATACGGGTTGGCAGGTCAGGTTAGTGTTGGGTTGGAATTAATTTTTACAAAAATTAGGTTGACACTAACCGGACCAGCGACACGAACGGGTTGAGAATTCTTAACCCTAACACGACCCGTTTTGATACGGGTTGACACGAACTCGACCCATGCCAATCCGTTCCTTATGCACAGTGTCAAAAAAATGACCCGTAACCCGATTGTGACTCGCAACCTGCCTATAACCCGCCTACACTAATATTTATAACATTAAAAAAAACATAAAATTAGAAGAGTTTCATACCACAACAACAAGAAGATGAGTGATAAAAGAGGTAGGATTTGATCTTTTAAGGGCTTATATTATATCTGAAATAATATTAATCATAGGAAATTTTTTTTAAAATTAATTAATTAAATACGGGTTAGAAACAGGTCATTTTAGTATCAGACGGTTGACTCAAACACGATCCTTTTTTGACGGGTCAATTTGGGTTGACACAAAAATGACTCATGGTCAAATTTTTCGACACTAACGTGCAAAAAAAGTGTCGGATTCGTGTCGTGTTATTGGGTCACAACCTATATTGTCGGCCTTACTCTCACATGCTATAATGTTTATAATTCTAACCAATGGTTCTAACCACCACGTAAAACACCCTTTGGTTTTCGATGTTTTGATGCGACACGAGAGAGAGATCTTACCTATAAAAATTAGAACCTATAATTGAGTTTGTACAAGGTCCACGGTCACTTGTGAGATTAGCTGAAAAAAATAATGGAAAAATAAATGTTAATACTCCGATGCTTGAATGAGTGATTGAAAGAAATAATAATTCATATTAAACATGAAACTAAATACAATAAAAATGAAAGCTCCAATAGGGTATTTGAAGAAATAATTTAGCAACAATCTCTTTCATTTCAATAAAATTTCGTCAATCCTAATTAGTTAAGTGATTCGATCATTTGATAAGAACCAATATATCTTACTAATTACAACCAATTAATTTACTTAGCATAATATTAAGTTGATATATTTGTGTTTTTTTATGTATATATTTTGGGTTCATGTTCTCAACAATTATGTTTTGTTCTACCACAATTATATATATATATATATATATATATTTCTCAAAAATAATTGAAAATTTCCGAAGTCCCACCAAGACAGAATGAATTTGCAAGTCACCAAGTCTATTTTTAAATTCACTTTCCCATAAGCTGTATCTCTGAAAGCAAACAGCACCTGTTAGATATAATAGTTGTCTATTTTATTTGCAAACAATCTTTGACCCAATTGCTCAAAAAGCAGTATTTGATCTCCCATTGGATTCTTTAGTCTGGCCCCTTAAAACAATGCAAATGCAAGGCCCTCTAAAAATAGTGCAATTGCAAGTTCATGAACAAATTTTTATTGTTGTCCGTACACACACACACATATAATATATATATGTGAGAGAGAGAGAGAGAGAGAGAGAGTTTAATGACGAGGAGTGGAGCACCAATAGAGAGTCACCTTCTGCAGTAGGAGTTAGTTTATGGCCATGAAGTGGTCTAAAATATATTTCTTATATTCTCACATTTTATGGGACTTTTATATGTAACTTAGAGGCAAAGACAAATTTGCCATTTATTGTCGCATAAGATTGAAGCAAAGCCTATATACTCTTTTTTCCCGCTAATTGGCTGGCCAGGTCCATGGGGCATGTGAGACGCAAGTGGGTGCATGTGATATGTTGTTCTCTCTCACATTCTCCGAAGTATCCACATGGGCCAAAGTGAGACTAGGACCAAACGACAATAAAAAGTACAAAGAAATTAAGAGGTCAATAACATTGTAGTGCCACTGTGCCATGCTGCGTTTGGCCAAAAACACATGCCGAATATATATGTGTATGTGTGCGTGCGCGCAAAAAGTGAAAGGTTGGCTGTATTTCTTTCAGCCCGTGTTGCTAGGGGTGAATGATTGCTTCCTGTTATAAGCTCATATATATATATATATATATATACATGCAAAAAGTGAAAGGTTAGCTAGGGTTGAATGATTGCTTCCGGTCATAAGCTCAACGTGCATTGAAAAGCTAGTTATCTCGCTCGTCTAGTTGTAAAGAGAAGAATTCCACTCATGTTAATAGAAAATTCCATGATAGATATTGAAAAACAAAAAAAAAAAACAAAATAGAAAGAAAGAAAAGAAAATCATATCAGACGTAACTCTCATGTCTTCATTAACTTCCGTAGAATTATTATACATTTTTCTTAGTTTTATATAATTTTGACTTTAGGCCTTGTTTGAAAACGCAATTGAAACCAACAAATTTTATGGTTACAACCAAATTTATTACAGTGTTGTGCCGTTTCAATCGCGTTTTCAAACAAGCTATTAATATAATGATATTAAAAACTGTTTGTTAGTACTTATTCTTTAAAAAAAAAAAAAAATTTCCACATCTGACGGTAGACTTCTCTTTTAGTATCCAAAATATGATACATCTATATACAAACATATATATATATATATATATATGTTATGAATGCTTATAATAGAGTTTGATGATGCATTTCATAATATGGAAAATTAAATAGTGTTGGTGATTGAAGATGGATAGGGAAAACTTTGGTAACATGATTTATGTAACTCAACTAATGAAATGAATAGTACAAATGAGGATTGGAACTTAATGCAATTGGCGTGTTACCAAAACATGTTTTAAGTAATTCTCTATCAATGTTACAATATGAGATGTCTACTTCTTAATAGGTGTGAAAGCACGCCTGTTGATTGCTATTTAAGATGTTCGAGCATATTTAGATGAGATGGACATGCATGGTGGTTGTGCCAAGTTTTTCACTCACAAATTCAGCTACCATTTTGTTCAAAACAACACACTATAGGTAATAGAAAGGGTATTCGGAAGAGTGATTCAAACTAGTAGTTTAAACAATTTTTTATCCAAAACACTGTAGCTGTTAAGAGTTTTACACCGTAGTTGCTTTTCGTTTTATATTATAGTTATTGAGAGCTTTTTAAAGATGTGCTAAATGGAAGGTAAAACAATGCTAAGGAAATCATTTGTAACGTATAATCAAGAAAAGAATAATCACCTCAAGCGCAACAATTTTGTCAAAAAAATTCTTTGGGATTGTATGATTGAAGGCCAGATATGGGTGCAATCCAATTAATGGATGGGCCATGGGTGCAACCCAAAGTGTCCTCTGCAAAGGACTGGGCTTCGTATTTGCTATCGCTGCCATTTGTTAAATTGTTGTCGCTTCTCAGGCCAATATCGATGTCGTATTTTTGGGATTTTAATAGATTTTTACGTTGCTGGAGTTTACCAACTATTGTCGTCGTATGAAAATACTGTCGTTTGTCTAGTTCATGTCGTTTTTCCCATTTTTGCGGTCTTAGTTTACGTCGTTTTTAAACTTGTTTGCATAGAATCGTGTCGTTTCTCGAGTTTGGTGTCGTCTTTAGTTTGGTTGTCGTTATCAAGACTGTTCCCGTCTTTGAATTGAAATTAATTTTATTTTCATTGTCACGTCGTTTCTTGATGTTGTTGTTTGTACACGTTATGGTTGCTTCTTGATGCCATAGTTATATTTCCAATTTATGTCGTTTTGACGTTGTTCCCGTTGTGAATTGGTACCATCTGAACTATTTTTTATGATGTCGTTTTCCGTGTTGACATCTTTTGCGATTCTATTGCTGTTTTATGTTGTTTACGAAGCTATTGTTGTACTGTGTGTTGTTGTCGTTGCTTTGTAACTGTATTTGTTATTTTCAATGCGATGTGTACCCTTTCCCTGTTGAGATCCTTTTTAAATGTTATTTGCTTTTGCATGAATTCACAAAAAAAAAAAAAAAAAAAAGTTTGAGTTCACTTACACCAATAAATATACATACATACATATATATATATATATATATATATATGCATGCAAAAAATGTCATAACCATATTATCATATTATATTTAGAGTACAAAAAGTATCCTTAAGTTACTGGTTGGCATACACCTGTGATGCTGCTCGATGTTCACCGTTATACCGATTACCGGTTGGTAATCAGGGAGTTACCATTTGATAACCGTCGACTTACTGGCTTGTATTGCCAAAATCTGACATCATTGCGGCAGCCTACTTGAAGAAAAACTCACCCAAAATATACGAAAGGAAAAAATCCACAAAATGCTAACAGAATTCCACAAATAGCACAACATTAAAAAAAAAAAAAAGTGTTGCTTCTGGCTCGAAGAAATGTAGTAGAGCTTCACGAAGGCATGGTTGGAGCTCCAAAAGTGATGTTAGGAATTAGATGTCGTAATTCTCCTAAAAGCAAAAACACAAAACAAAAATAAACAAAAGAACATAGACAAAATTTATAAGGGTTCATCTTCAACATGACAACTACGTCTACTTTCAACTATTGTAGAGAAATTTATTATGACGAATAAGAAGTTTATAAGAGAAAGTTACGCACCACTCTCTATATATTTTGAGTTTTACAAATAAGTCCTAGTGTCTGCTATTTATAAGATGGCACAAAAGAGGAGGTTAGTTTCCCAAAAATAAAAATGATTTGAGATTGGAAGTTCATAACTCTATAAAATAAAGTTATTTTACCACATTTTTATGTATAAAATTGACTTGTGCTTGTGATTTGTAATTTGTTTTAATTTATTTTTAGTTTTTAATTTATTTTGTCGTATTTTGAATTAATTTGTAAATAATTTAATATGCTGCAAATATTTTTCTCCCCTTAATATTTTAATTTCTTCAAGTGTGCATTTAATTAAATAAGACTTGGGTAAAAATGTAATAAAAAAATTAATTAGGTTCAAATTATTAAAGAAAAGAAAAGAAAATAAATGAAAATTAAATTTGAATCTCAGTTTTGATGAAAATAAATCAGGTGGACGGCCCAGATGCAGCGCTGGAGGTAAACAAGAGGCTAAATGGAGAGTGGCCACCAGGCCAATGGAGCACAACAGATCGTGCAGGGCCCACTTCTCTGACGCATGTGTCTTCTATCCACTAACAGAAACGCGTGTGTTTTCCACGCCTAGTCTTCAAGTGCGTCAAGTGTATGGTTGGCAATTCGTGTTTCATGTCATTTTCGTGTCAACACGTTTATAACATAACATTATTAAACTAAACACGAATACGACACGACACGATTAATAAATGTGCTTAAAATACAAACACAAATACGACACGCCTAAAACACGTTTAACACGACACAACATGATAATAAATTTTTATTATATAAATTTTGTTAAATTTTAACTAACAAAATTTTAAAAATTAAAATTTTTTACTATATAAATTCTTTACTACAAACTTAAAAGTACTTATTAATGTTAAAAATATAATAATATTTAATAATTAGTGTTCAAAATATAATAATATTTAATTATTAAATATTTTTAACTATATTTTCTTCTAATCTTTAAAATTTTAACCAAACAAGATTGGACAAAAAAAAATTTTAACGCCACGATCTTGAAACACCAAGGACGCTAACGCTTTTAAAGGCAGGTGGATGGGTAACGTTTATACAGAGGAACTTGGGTAGTGTTTATATAGAGGAAAAGGGGAAGAAGGTCTTTCTTTGCTTTTGATGTGGGATTTTTTGTTCAACACTGTAGATGGTGAATCTACAATTAAAATGTTGAAATTCTGAATTGAGTTATTTGAGAACTTAGGCTCTCAAATCACCGTTAAATAGACATGTTAACTCGAGTTTATATGCAAGATAAAAGTAAAAATGAACAAAATAATGCTGAGATAAGATGGCACACGGGGTTTATAGTGGTTTACTCTGTTAATAAAGAGCTATATCCACTGTAATTCACTATGGTGTTCTGAGTACAAATTACAAGGGAGTAAAAAGAAATGAGAAAGTAAATTGGCAGGGTTTCTATATATATTTTTTTGTATATCCTACAACAAAGCAACCTTCGCTTTATATAGAGGATGAGAAAGAATCGTGGCCCTCAACTGTCTAACGGAGTGGGATAAAACACCATAAGTAACCACAATAGTAGGACACGTGTTGATTGATGATATGGTACAAAAATAACGCCCAACCCACGTTTCAGTCCATAACCAGACATGCTTCAACTGTCAGTACGTATTGTAAACCGTCGGATCGAGACGATTGATCCGGTCGAATGAAGACTGAAAAGAACACGAATTATTTTGAATGAAAAAGGCTCCAAGTGAAGTAATCGAATCAATCGAACCAAACAAACGGCTGATTCGATTGGGCTGGTTTTGCTCGATCCATTCTCTCATCCTTATTATTATTGGGCCGTCAGGGCCCATCGGTAATTTTGACCGGACTAAATTGCACTCCAACAAACACCCTAAAACCATGATAAATATATTAGAAGCCCTTCTTCAACCAAAAACATTGAATCAGCTAGGTGGTGGGTTGGCGGCATTCTAAACCTTAGGAGCAAGGTTCAATTCCTTACAATCGCAAAATCATGAATTTTTTTTATTTTAAGTTTAAACATACCATAATAAATATATTAGAAGCCCTTCTTTAACCAAAAACATTGAATCAGCTTGGTGGTAGGCTGGCGGCATTCTAAACCTTGGGAATAAGGTTTGATACCTTGCAACTACAAAATCTTGAATTTTTTCTATTTTACGTTTAAACGTGCTATAAAAGTGTTAAACATACTAGCACGAGTCTAACACGTTTATTTTCGTGTTATTCATGCCAACCCATTTATAGCCTAATTAATATATGTGCAGTTTAAACCCATTTATCTGGTGTCGTTTTTTTAGCATGTTATCGTGCCGTGTCTAAAATTACCGGCTCTAGTCAGGTGCCATCTACGCAGTCCATGCGGAATTTTCTTTGCATTAATTCCCTGATTATGAGCTTCTTTGGGGCCAAAACAAAGAAAAAAATAAAAAGAGCTAGTAAAAGGTTGACATGTGGCATGTATTGTCAAAAGCAAACACAAAAACAACTTGGAATTTGTTTTCTTTTTTGCACAAGATTCATGTTAAATTATGGACACACACACACTTAACACTCCTATTTTGGAGCCTAAGTAAGAAGCAATTTTGAGCAATTATTTATTGTAAAAATCTCTCTTTTGAAGGTTATAAACAGCCTTGAATCTGAACTCTTCCGGCATCCAATTCTCATTTTCTTAAGAGCTCTTTAGCTCAATTTAGGAGATTTAGGAGAAGTTTCAAAAAAAAAAAAATCTTTTACAATTTCTTTGTAAGTTATTTTTCTTTTCCAATTTCTTCTTAACTTCCTAGAGGAGGAGGAGGAATAGAATTGTTTGAAGGAATGATTCAGTATATTTATTTTGCCAAACAAGTTCATTGTAAACTTTTCTTTTATTTTATTGTTGTTATAATATATGTATTATTGTGTATTATTGTTGTTATTTTAATTTGTTATTATGAACTAAATTGTCCTTATGCTGAAATTATGATAGCTAAATTATGAATATTTTATCTACTTAAATTATGTAATATGATTTTCATAGGTATGTTGAGCATTTATTTTTGAACTTAATGCTTTTATAAAGTTGATCAATTTTTGAATGAATTGAGGATCAAATTGAAATCAATAGAAGATATTTGTGACATAGTTCATTGAAATAAATGCCATAATTTTAGGGGAGGATAGAGACATACCTTTTGGTTTTATGTGGTCATTTTGGAATTACTATAAAACTTAATGGACTTAGGCGTAATAAATTCACATAGAGATATAGTGCATTTTTATGCTTAAATATATTTTATGTATATCTTAAGAAAGAGTACGTACAACAATAGGGAATTCGACCATCAACATAACATAAATAATCATAATAATATGTTTAATTAAATAAAATATGATTAATTTAATAAAATAATAATTCCAACACTCTTTCATTATTAAATTTTCGTTCAAGCTAAATTTTAAAACAATTCAAAATTTGAGATATTTTAATTTTAGAATTTTAGATTAAATTTTTAAAAGTTTTGAATTAACAGTTACTCCAATAAAATTAAGAATTAATAAATTTTAGTAATTAATAAACAAAATATCCTGGTGGGAATGATTTTTACTCACTCTTTCTTGCTTATTTGCGATAATGTCAACTTGCGTTTTCAAAAATCCACAACAGGAGTTGTACCCTCAACCTCTCAATGTCGCGGTACTAGACCCTGCTCCACACTTCAAGTTTCTCAACCCAGTGCCACGACCCTACCTAGCAGGCCCCATGGTGCTGATGTGCTTCTTGTCAAGAAACAGGTCTTTAGAGCTCTAGTGCTGTGGCTCTTTGTTCTCACAGTTGTGGTGTTGGCTTGTTGTTTCCTTCTTTTGTAAAATTGCTAATTAGACTCTATGGGACTGTTTGGTATTATTTTTAAAATAACTGAAAATGTTTTTGTTTTGAAAAATAAGAATTTTTTTATAATTGTATTGAGAGTGTTTTTAAAATTTTTACCTCGAAAAACGTACACAAAATTTTTTAAAAATTTTGAGAAAAAAACAAACGGGACCCACATTTCTTAGCAGGTGAGGATTTTGTAAATGAGGAGGCGACCAATGACTGGTGTATATCTCCATGGCGGCAAATGGTGAAGGCGATAATCTCCTTGACTCGTACGTGCACTAATTTGCTTAGTTGTGGTGCTCTGACAAAGAGCTACGACCACGGGCGGTGGTTGTAGATCTTAGCACACGAAGGAGATCGAACAACCCAAAGATCTTAAATCCAGAAAGCGTGCAAAGATTGGTGTCGTGAGGCGGCATCGTCGGCATTGTTGCGGGAAGGTGACAGTGAAGGAACATGGCGAATTTCCAGACTGACGATGTTGTAGATCAGGTGTACAGAGATGAAGACGAAGCTTGACGGCAAGAAAGTCACTCATTAATGATGAGGAGTTTCGTAGATGAGAAGACACAACAACGACAGAGCATAATAGAGATGTAAGAGAAGGGGAAGGAGAAAAGGGCTCCAGATTAGAAAAACCCTAACTTGTTTGAGAGTATATAATCTTTACAATGTTTGTTATGTAATGCAGCGATCAAAGTAAAGATTTTTAAAGCCTCTAGACTCGAAGAGTGGTGTGCCAAAGCAAAAACAGACGACTCTAAAACCGAAGCTTGACAGGTTGAAGTTGCTGACCTAGAAATGGAGGTAGGATGATGCTCAGGTAGACGGCTAGACAGGTTGAACCGGTACAGGCCCCTTTTAAGATTCCTTTGTAGCAGAACCGCTGCCGAGGCTTGATCCTTAACAAGACACAATGGAAAGACTTGGCCTAGACAGTGTGTTGTTGTTTCTGGAAAAAAGGATGTCATTCCTATGGCTGTACTTTATTTTTTAACGAAATCGTAACTTAATGTTCAAAACAAAAATTAAACAAATTATATTAAACTCGTTTTTTTTACCAATAAACATTTTACCAATACCAATATGCAAATAAGAATATTTCTTGCAATGGAGATAAAGTTTAAAAACAGTGGGTAAAAATTTTATTTTCCTAAAATTTAAAAATAGTAATTCTTTCCGGCTTAATATGAGTGCAAGCATATTATTAGAGACCAATAAGTAAACAGTGTGTTTTTGTTTCTGGATAAGTATGTCATGCCTAGTTTTACGTAATGAAATTATAACCTAATGTTCACAACAAAAATTAAACAAATTGTATTGAACTTGCCTTGTTTTTACTTTTTATCAATGAATAAAAATTTTCAAAAACAATGGAGTTCTCTATCATTTTTATAAAAATTTTCCAATACCAAGTTCCTGAAAAGTTTGCTAAACGAGCATATTCAAAATCAAACAAATACATTAGGGCAATACTAAAACCAACAAAAAGAAAAAAAAAATTACAACCAACAACAAGAAAAAAAAAATACAAAGTTTGTATTCTAAGAAAAATTAACGTACAACCAAAACCAGTATATATAATGCTATGAACCCAAGTAAAGTCCCATGCAAATCAATTCAATTGGCGAGAAAAAGGTGCTTTGTTTTAGGCACACAAAAAAAAAACAACAGAAAATTATGCAAACTTTCATTTCATCATCAGCAAAAATCCAAACTTAGAGCAGAGTCAAACTTTCATTTCATGCGGTCACTCTTCCCTGTATTGTGCCAGGTACTGCTTCATGTGGTCCATCACTGGCTTAATTATGCTTTCCTTTCAGCCTGATCTCCAATTGTTTTTTTTAAACTTTTCACCATCTTGTTGCGCATTCGAAGGAATTGCCTGATTATTATCTACAGAATTGCATCTTATAATCTGTACAAAGGCGCCAGCAACTAGTAAAATTCCAAGCTTTTACCATATGATTCAAATGCGAACCTGCCCAAAAATGTTAGAGAATTTGAGTGTTTTGGGAGAATGGAGGTTAAGAATTTCTGAAAAATGGGAGAGTGTTTGAGACGTATATGAAAGCATTCCTTAAACTTTTATTTGTCTTTACTTATTTAAGTTTGCTAAAGAGTGAAACGGCAAATTACCTCCAATACGACAAACACTTGAACATAATATTTAGCAACATTATTGCGTTCCAGAACAATATATGAAACCCATATAGTTCTAGAGATTTAATAAAATACATGGGTCCCATTTCATAAATAGACACAACTAGTTCAATTCACACAATTTTTACTTAAAGATACCTTTTCATTTGTAAAAGTATCTATTCATCAATCAACACAACTATTATAATAGATATGTTAGTTGTTAATAGATTTACATTTGTATGAAAGCATATAATCAATAAATACACCGGTTCGAAACAACATAAAAAACACAAAACTTTATCATACATAAGCTCAGATGGGCGCCACAGTGCTAACTTAAAAATTAGCAATTTCTCACTTGGACAAAAGTACTAGACGTCATGGCACCCTCGATGATAGGCTCTCTATCCCCTTTTTGTTGTCTGTGCTCCTTAGTATTGTGGCCTCAATTTTGAGCACTATGGTGCTACGTGTTGGTGCTCAATACATTAAAATATGTGTTTTTTTATATTCTTTAATGTATCTAACGATTTTATAACACATGAGAGACATATTATAAAGTCTTTTAACATTCGAAAAATACCTCTGAGTTTCATCCCATTTGTCTAGCTATGATGCTATAAATCCCGCAGAAAATGGAATTTCACAAAAAATGGAGCCGTTGTGGGGCTTAAGATAAAAATGACAGCAAAAAAATCACATGCTTTGAAAACGACAGCTAAGTAAGTTAGCTATACCACACGACATGTAATGACCCGAAAAATTCAAACGTTAATAACTATAATTAATTGAGGGTTTTTCCCTCATGACTTAGCTAAGTACTTAAGAAAGTACAAGTTTATCATTTATTAACACGCATATTTAAAGGTGTTAATAACCGTAAGACCTTAGAAATAATTAATGTTGTGAATGCACAAAATTATGTGTTTTATTTATGAAACATGTAACAATGTAATGTTATGATAGTACATTAAAATAATTAAAAATAATTATTTGATGTGCTAAACCAAGAGTTTATGATTTATTAATTTTCTACACGAGCCAAAAAGATGATGTTATTTGGCACAAGTGAAATTTTCAACTTACTAAGATTATGTGGAAATTCCTATGTGATATCAGTCAGTAAAAGAAATCCAGATCAATAATGATCATGAGCTCCATACCATAAATTAAAAATGGTGGCATCAAGTTCAAGGATGCAAGAATTTCAATGTTTTGAATGTGTATAGTTAATTATTATACACATTAATAATTATGTAAAGTTTACTATTATTGTTGTAATGACAATAATAATAATGACAATTGTCGTAGTAATAAGAAGAAGAAGAAGAAGAGCATTGATGGTGTCCACAAACGCTGATCTATTGGAAAGATGTGGACCCATAAATAGCTCTTTACAAGAAGTAGTTAGTGAAGCATAAAATTGTGCTAAGTTTAGAATTTAAATTAAATTGACTTTCAGATAGTCAATTTAATTTACAAAACTTTTATAAAATTACGACTATTGTTTTTAAAATAAAATTTGAAGTTTACAATATGAAAAGTTTTAATGAAAATATATGTTTTAAATCACATTTTTTAAAGTTTTTAAAAGTTAAAAATAAATAAATAATTATATTGAGCAAAGTTTTAAATACATAATATCTTTCTTAGAATTCACATACATATATCCACATGTATAAATGTGGATACAGTTGTGAAAATAATTAATCATTGATTTTAAAGACAAAT
>CAMOHE010056633.1:6416-16824 GCA_946598075.1 Artocarpus hirsutus
AAGCTTGGTAAATTCTTCCCAGACTTTATAAATTTATAATAAACCACCATTCATTGACAGTGATGTTAATTTTTTAACTAACAGAGTATTTGATACAATAGTTCAAATTAATTGGTTTGATTTAAGTTAAAAAAAGTACAAAAAGATGTTTGATAAAGTTATTTCAAATCATTACTTTCAACTTAAACAATATAAATTCTAACATGCTATAATGTAAAACAAAAACATTTTATAATGTAAAGTTCTTATATATAATAGTATTTTCAGTTCTAACTCTCAGTTTCAACTCACTTAATAAATATCCTATAAAGCTTTCACATGTTACCGAATAAAACAAAACGTAACTAATATGAAGCTTCTACATGTTACAATGTTTAAACTAAAAAAATTAAGTTTAAATTAATATATCAAACACTCTTTAAAATTGACATATGATTTTCTCATGTACCTCACAATGCATTTACATCTCTCTTCTAATTTTTTCACTGGTAACATGAACCCTCGAGGTTGCTTCACATAAAGTAGTGAATACAATAAGACGAAAAATAATTTATTTAAAAAATAGCTAAAAATGAAAAGGTAATTTTATTTTGTGGGAACCCAAAAAATACTCCATAGGTGGCATTTTGCCTTTTAACCAACAAATTTGTATCACAAATATGATTTTCACAAAAACCTTGATTAAAAACGTGCCCTACCAGGTCTTTCGGTTTGTATTAATCCATCCGAGAAAGATACAAATAAAGGAAGGATTAAAGATATTAGTAATTTACTAGCTAAGCCACCAAAAAAATATAAAAAGAACATATTTAGTGTGTTTTTTTATGTTATGTTTTAATGCATAATGTTACTTAAAATACTATATTTACTTTTAATATGTCATAATTATTAAAAAAATGTTTGAAAAAATTAGTTCTAACTTAAAATTTTTGGTTCAAATTACGATAATCAGAAAAGTGAGATACAGTGTAAAGCTTTACATACTACAGTTTTTAATTTAAAAATTTCAATTCTAACAATACTTCTCAAACACCCTATAAATCTTAAAGCCTTTAAAAATAAATTTTTAATATTAAAATAATTAAAAATAACAACATTAAACTTGTTAAAACAAAAAAAATTTGAATTTTAAATATATAACAAATTTAATATTAAAATAACATTACATTAAAAAAAAAATTATATTCAAATATTAAATTTGTCATTAATAGTTCAATTTAACATTCAAACTGGATTAAAGTTGTTTAATACACCTTATCTTGTCGTGAAGCGTTCCCCGCCCATTGTCAATGTCACGAGTCATCTTCTCCACCACAAAAGGCAATTAAAGATTCGGCAGAGTAACAGCACAAGAAAGTAGAGACGGATCACGTGGTGTCTCTTTTGACCTATAAAGCCTCCAAGTCCATGACCTCACAGTTTTCCACATCACGTTGCAGATCTCAACAAGATATATAATTCAGTTCCCGACCCCATTTTCAACAATATGGAAGGGGACCCCGAATTCGATGTATGATTGAAGATATCAGTTCACAGCAGGCCAATGTCCTTATAGATTAAAAATCCTTTTCATCACATAAATAAATATTATTTTTTATTGATCTTGATTTAATACATAGATTTTTTTAATTAAAATTTATTATTTTATTAGTAGTAGAATTGTAACTCTTTAAAGTTAAATAAAATTATTTTACCAAAATTCAAACAGGTGGTAATGTCTTGTATAGTAGTTAATAAGGTGTTTAAAACTTTAATTTCAGCCCATCAATTATAATTATAAATAATATAAAACTTTGTATAGTAGTTAATAAGATTACTTTATCAAAATTCAAATAAGTGGTAATGCCTTGCATAGTAGTTAATAAGGTGTTTGAAACTTCAATTCTAACCTATCAATTATAATTATAAATAATATAAAGCTTTCTATAGTAGTTAATAAGATTACTTTATCAAAATTCAAACAGGTGGTAATGCCTTGTGTAGTAGCTAATAAGGTGTTTGAAACTTCAATTTCAGCCCATCAATTACAATTATAAATAATATAAAACTTTTAGCAGCTATAGTAAAAAGTAAAAAAATTATTACAGTATAAAATTATCACATGCTACAGCTTTTAAACTTAAAATATTGATTATAACTAAAATGCTAAACGGCCTATCATTTGCCACTTGTTTGGTGTTGTTTCAAATAATACATATTTTGAAACTATTAAATTAATCATTTTTTTTTATTTTTTTTGCAATATGATGATTGAAAGACAACTTTCTATGGATGGATATTTTTTCGTTTTCTATCAAAAATTCATTATAATATATGTTTTTTAATCGTTAGATAAAGTTATGGTCAAAATTTCTTTTTTTATTGATTAATTGATTGAAAAACATATACATATGAATATATTAAATTTTTTGGTACCTAGAAAAGATATCCCCTTTATTGTTTTTTATTTTTTATTTTTTTCCTTTTTTGGTTTTGTTGAGAATTACACGTTGTTGACAAATCATGTCATAATTGGATAAACCATTTCAAACTAATAATTCAGCTCAAATAATCATCCTGTATTCAAGGCAGTTTGTCCCCCCAAAAAGAGGGTACAATTGTGATCCCCTTTTAATTCCTTGCATAGCAATTAAGTTTAATCAAATATAATCAAGCCGGCAACTTGTCCGAATATTTGTGTATTAAAAGCAGAAAAAGCTCTTTTTCTTTTCTTTCTTTCTTCTTCTTTTTTTAAAAAATTTCATAAATAAGTTGCTTAAATTTCATGAATAAGGTTTTGTATTAATAAGTTGAATTGATACGTCTGATGCCGATAAATTGGAAAAAAAAAAAAAATTGAACGAAGCATATATAAGCGTCTAAACGAGATTTTAAGGGGGGTATGTAATATTAGGGTGGCAATAAGCGTGTTCATGTCGACACGTTTACAGCACGACACGTTTAGTTCGAATACGAACACGACATGATTAATAAACATGCCAAAAATGTAAACACGAACACGACACGCCTATGGCACGCGTAACATGGGATGAGATGATTAACACGATTATTAAACGTGTCGTGACAGGTTGGCACGATAACAACACGCATATGACATGTTTATAACCCAATTAACAAAAAAATTTAAAAAAAAATTAATTTTTTTTTAAAAAAGCCAATAAAGAAAATTAACAAAAACACAATATCTAATTAATACTAATATACTATAAATATTTCAAATATTTTTATTTTTAAGTTTAAATGTGTTATAAATAGGCAGGTCTTGTCGTGCCATATCAACACGTTTACAGTCCGTTCAATTAAATGTGTTAAGGCGTGTTAGCATGAATCCAGCCAGTTTATTTTCATGTTATTCGTGTTAACTCATTTATGGCACAATTAATAAACGTGCGGTCTAAACTCGTTTATCTCGTGTCATTTTTGTATTATACCATCGTGCCGTGTCCAAAATTGTCGGCCCTATGTAATATGCTCTAATAAAGCAGAGCTCCATAATTTGGAGCCCCCAAGAACCTTTTCTATTCTAAATTACCCATTGAAGCGTAAAATGTTAAAGGGGATGTTTGAGAGAGATACGTTAGATTTGAAAAGATTAGTTTGAAAATTATAACATATGAAAGTTTTATGTCATAGTAATTTTTTTTTACTGTAGCTGTTGAGAGCTTTACACTGTTTATATTAGTTCTAACTAAGATGCTAGACAGAGAAAAAGTTTAATTAGCCTTGACGTTTGTAGCTAATTAAATGCAGTTTATCTATTAGCTAGGGTGATTAATACTTAATAGTTAATCTTATTTCTTCTACACTTTTTTTTAACAAAATTATTTCTCTTACTTTTTTGTTGTTTTCTTATTTCTCGTACTTTGCTTACTTACAATACAGTTCAAACCAGAATAGAACACAATTGCACATGCAAAAAAATATTAAAAAAAAAATAAAGAGGACAAAATGTAAATTTTTCCATTAGATAATATTAAGAGCCAACATGCAAAAGGATATTCCTTCAGCTTTTACTTTGGGCCCTTCTATATGGTCTAAAGGCTCTTCATTGCTCGTCTTTGTCCACTCGGATGTACCTGCAACAAAAGGAGGGATGCTTCGAAGGTGAGGATAAAACCGGTTAGGTAACAAACAAGGGCTCTTTGACGCTCAAAGCAGATGATGCTCAATAGAGAACGGGAGTTGATTAGTTGTCAAGGAGCACGCTTACTTGAGCTGCAATGAATGCGCTTTATTTATAGGTTGCCACTTGGACCAGGTGTTAAATGGTTTTGCCCACGACCAGTGTATCACATCAAGGCTTGTCAGATGGTAGAAGACAAGTGTCTTGGCTCCCGTCGGTGGATTGGTTTCCATTCAACAGTGAGTTGTCCGCCATCTGTTAGCCTCTTGCAGTGAATAGCTGCTTGTTTGCAAGTTGTGGGAATCCGACCCGAGTTGGTGTCTAACCTAGGGAGACGACCTCTAATGCCGCAGCCTAGCAAGCCCTAAAGGGCACCTCGAATAGATAGCCCGCGCAAAATGGGGTTGGTTATACACTCCCAATAGCTCATGCTGAGCAGGTTTGTTGACCACTTGGAATAGGGTTCCTCGACGGTGGCACCAAACTTACCTCCAATAGTAGCCCCCTAGTTCACTTGGTCGGTGCTCGATCGAGTGGACCATGTCGAGAGGGTGAGGTCGGCTTAAGATGGAGCTCAAGCAACATCCTAGGGAGACAGGAGATGGAAGGTTATGCGATAAAGCTTGGAAGGACGCGTGTTGACACACGATTGAGTATTTCCTTAACAGGTGTAATCATCGTGCCTCTTCATTTTCTATGCCCGAGTTTTGTGCCTAAGGCTGCTATATATAGGGCTTCGCCCCTCATCATTTTCACGTGCAACCATGGCCACACTTCGTGATTTCTGAGTTTAAGCTACCAAGCTATAGTTGACAACTCAAGGACTTTAGTTTCCTAAGCTTCCACAACATGATCAGGTAATTTCCTAAGAAGAACATGAAAGATGATGATCTTTTTAACTCCCAAAATGTAAATATTTTTTGGTCAGATAGCAACTCCAAAACTAAAAAGTTGACTTTTGAGGAGGTTGACATTGAAGGATTATCCCTAGGGCGAGATGGAGGAGGCCGACTGGCTAAAAACTTGAGGTTCAATGCCAAGACGGTATCCGAGCAAGAGTTTTTAGACCTGTTGGACGAAAGATGCCTGGTGAGACCGTGCAAGGACGAGGACCCATAAATCGATGCTGCCACCGTCGGGACGTCCCGAGTTACAACCCACGAATGTGCTGGTCTAAAGGCGGTCATCGATGAGCCAAGCACCTCTATCTAAGAAAGCGAGATCCCAATCCAAGTCACGGGTTGGAAAACTATGGAGATCTTTGATGAAGAGCAAGCGGCCAAAGAAGCAGAGCTCGAGGTGGATGCTACTGAGGAGGATGAGGATGCTAGTAGACTCGTCATCACTAAAGTCTAGGGAGTGACTGCTTATTGGATATCTCAGCCCGGCCAGACATTTGCAGTAGGATACTCAAGCACGATGACCGAGTCCTAACTCAAGGACCTGCACGTAGAGTTTGACATCCTAGACGACATTGTCCTCGTCATACCTAGGGAGGGAGATTCACCACTGACCCTACCCGAAGGGTACATAACATTGTACGCCAAGTTCTTCAAGGCAAGGTTGCGCTTGTTGTTTCATTCCTTTATTCGTCGGCGCTCAATAACTTGAATGTCTGCCCTACCCAACTCAACCCGAACAGCTACAGGTCGATCATCAGGATGTACGTGCTATGGAGGTACCATTAGGCTATTGAGATGCTGTGGGAGGCCTTCAAGTAGGTGTATAACATGAAGAGGCTTCCTCAGCAGTTTGGCTGGTACTACGTCAGTGGCTTTAAGAAGGATTTCATCATGGGCAACCCCAACTCAGACAAGCTTTGGAAGTTTAAGTGGTTCTATGTCAGGGGAAAATTATCTAGCTCGGGCCGGTGAAGTTGTGCTCGAGGACCAACACATTCTATGGACGTACGAGCAAGGGCATGTCTGGTTGAAGAGACCATGGACGCTGGGCGATGTTATCAGAGTAGTTGAGGACTTGTATGCCAAGCCAGATTCTACTTGATAGCAGTCTTTCCTGGTCAGGAAGGAGACCTTTTTCCCATTATGGCTGGTTTAGGGAGTCCAACAGAAACAATCCCTCTTCCAACATCCAACTGGCTCAGTCGTCTGTACAAGTGATAGTGGCAAGGCCGAGTGCAGCTGACATCCCAGGGCCAAGCACCATCAGATCTGGGTGGCTGACGAAGGAGCCATCATCGTCCAATACTGAGGACTCGTCGAGTGGCTCCTTCGATGTGGGGCCACCTATAGCAGATGAGGACCTCAAAGACGTTATTCGGCTCCTATCGAGTAGGTTTGTTGACCACCTAGAATAGGGTTCCTCGGCAGCAGCGTCGAGCTCACCTCCAATAAAGGTGTTTATGTTTTGCACTTAACATGTGAATATGATATCATGCATGGTATGTTAACTATAATAATCGGTCTAGTAAAAGACTCACCAAGAAAAGAGAAAAGAGTCATACCAGCTCTTGACTCAAAGGGAGTTTAAGGTTATGATACGGTCTCAGTGTCACGAAGACCTTTGTGTGCATATGGTATGAGCACTTGGGCCCTAGTTAAAGATGAGACATGATAAGAAAAAAGAATGTTTATAAGAAAGCATAAATAGAACACACATATTAGTAAATATTGCATGTGGGCTATGTTTGGACTTATTGGGCATCAACTCACTTAATTATTCCATGCTGTAGGTATTTCAACTAAGAGGTCAGAATAAATTACTGATGACTTGGAGGTGGAGGTATGAGCCTTCTGCGGACGAGGAATGGATACTGCCACTATTATGTTTCCTCTTGCTATTTATAATAAATTATTTTGGAACTAGTTGTAAACTAAATTATAGTATGATCAAGTAAGACAAATTCTTTTGAGATTGCTACATTGATTATATAAATCATATAACGAAAGTTTGGTTATATGTATATATATATATATAAAGAAAGAAAAAAATATTTTTGAAATTTTTCATAAATATGTAAGTAAGGAAATTGATTAAGCACGGTCTAAAAAAGTAGGTTGTGACAGTTAGAATTACTTTTATTATAGCATATGAGAGCTTTATGCTGTAGTGATTTTTTAATTGTTATTATAGCATGTGAGAGCTTTACACTATTTATAACTGAAAAAGTGGTGGAACAATGCCCTTCCAAACACCCAGTCACTTGCATATGCAGTCCTTGCTGACAATTGTGATCGCTTGCATTTTTATCATTTTATTGGATTTTATTTATGTGGAATAATAATATCATACTTTAATTATCATACACAAAATTGAAGTTGAGAAATGTTAAATATCCTAGAATCTAGTTAGCCTTTTTTTTTTTTGTCTTTCTTTGTTCCTTTTATTATTTTTTTATTATTAGCTACAAATGTGTGGGCGAGTATGAGCGTCAAATGTTGCTAAACTTTTAGCCATGACATATCAACATTAAAAGTTAACCGAAAATTTCTTCTAAATATATTTGTATCAGATATTTTTTTTGGAAAAATTAAAAGAACTTTTAGTGCTAAAAATTTCTCATGGTGTGAATTCCTTCTTTATTTTACGACATTAATTTTAGTGACTAAGAAGGGGCATTCAATGACGATATGAGTGTGTACACTTCCCACACTTATATTCATCCATCTTCTATCTATAGTGACCACATCGTTAAAGGTGGATTATGTCATCGTTAAAATACTGTCGTCTAGTAGTAGTGAGTGATTGAAGTACTTTAATGAAAGAAGAATATTGATATTAATGAAATATGTAATGTAGTCTCAATATTCCATCAATATGAAAGGAGAAGGAACATCATTAGTTATTTTCCTATCATCTTTATGGAGATATTGTGCATGAAAGCTGGTGAAATTATGATAGACTACTTTCGGGGTTGTTACGAAAAATCTGCAAATGCATAGAATCGTAGACAAGTAATAAAGAGTGAGTAGAGTATCGTTCCCATGAAAATTGTGTTAATCTAGCTAAGTATTGAAATTGGTTAACTCTAAAATTATGTGAATAATCAAATATAAATAGAAAAAATAACAAAACAAAACAAAACAAAACAAAAAAATAAATGAAAACCTAAATAATAAAAGACTATGACATCTGATTTGACCTAAATTAACCTTATTTAAATGATCTAATTTAATCAACTGATATTTACTCCTATACCAATAACGAATTTCTCTTACATAGTCATTAATCTTTCTCAAGTATTAATAATTTATCCTAGTTAGTAAATTTTATGCATCTCTATGGAAACTCTAAACTTACCAAGATTTATTAAGAACAATAAATTCACCAGTTACACAAGTCTTATAGATATCTCTATCCTATGTTGATCTTATGGCATTCAATCATGGTCTAATTTAATTATCGCTTCTCAACCTCAAATTAAATCACAAATCATGCAAAAGGTGCCCAATCTTTTACAAGGATTAAGATTAGATTAAACACTCAGCATAGATAATGAATAATCATCGAATTGAATTAAATTAAATAAAAGTGAACATTCATAATCTAGGTACAATGTAGCCCCAGAAAAAGGAAAATTAGTTACTAATAAAACTAAAAACAATCCTAAATAATATCTTAAACATGATGAGTGAAAGAAAAGAACTTTGTTTGGATGCTAGATGATTTCTGTTTCTAGATTGCACCGTTCTTCTTCTTTATGGTAGTGAGTTCTCCTCTCTTTTCTGTAGTTTTTCTCTGTTAAAATTCATCCTTCAACCCTTCATAATGTTCTATTTATAGGCCATGGTTTGAAAGAGAAATTTTAGAGCTGAAAATTGAATTAGGATTGCAATAGCGCCTAGGGTAGATTTTTTGGCGCCTATGAGCTAGGATTGTAGCGCCTAGGCGCTGCACTGCCTTCGAGGCATTCCTTCGAATTGGTGCCTAGGTGCCATGACTATAGCGCCTAGGTTTCGAAGTAGCGCCTAGGCGCTACTGTAACACCCGTTAAATTTTCATGTAACGGATTATGTCAAATTAATAATGATATTAAGTGTTATATTTATGTTATGTGTATGATATATAATATAATGGTGCTAACCATTTTATTTTAAGTGCTATGACAGATGACGCTCACGTGGAATTGATGTGCTTAAGTGTTCATGTTATTAATGTTATATGTTTAATCATAATTTTATGATAATTTAATGTTTTAGATGATTTTTGGTATGTTAGGGTAGAGCGGCAGGCTGAAATGATCCCCTCGGAATGGCAAGCCGATGGTATATCATCGGTAGGCCAGACTTCAGAAATCGACAGGCCGAAGTGAGACATCAGCAGGCCGATGATAGCTGACAAGCAGTCAGCAAAAATCTCTCCAAATTTTATGATTGAGATAATTTTGTGATTGGATAATTTATCTTGATTAATTGACATATTTTTTGGAATAATTTCTTTAATTTTGGTAAAGAAGCAATTGACTTTTGATTGATTGGATTTAATTGTTATGGTTTCCTCTTTTAAAATTTCAAAATATGGTAATTGTGAGAAAATTGATGACTTACCCCAATCTTCTCCACTCTCCACGCAATTGAGCCCATTTTAGTAAGAAATTTTTCTGATAATTATGGAGGAGACGAGTATTCTTTTTACATTATTTCATTTTCACAAAAAAACAGCTCTTACTATCAATCTTTTCCTCTCTAAAATTTTATCAGAAAACACTCTATTTCCCTTTCTTTCTCCACGTCCTCCTATTTTCTTTTTTTTTTCTTTAATTTTGGTTGCAATACATTTGAGAGAAAATTTGAAAAATTTCTTTGGGTGAACTCGAAGGAGTTTGAGAAGAATCTGTTTTAAGGTATGAACTTAATTTTGGTATTTTTTTAAGCGTATTTTTCCTCCTGTAATGTGACTGCCATATATTTTTCTAAAAATTTTGTTTTGCTCTGAATTTTTAATATGTTATTCATGTATGTGTTATGTGATAACCCTTAAAATTTCACCTCAATTGGATTTTTCTATGAAAAGTTTTGAATTTTCTTCTCTCCGTCACACATAGTAAATTATTGCTGATCGGTTGTATTGCACATATGTATGGGTGTTGTTCTTAATGCAAATGAATGCTGTTGTGTACAAAATTTGGTAAATATGTTCATGCATATGTTAAAATATGGACTGGAAAGTTTGGTAATGATTTGATTTGATCAATATTTTATGTGTTATGAAATTTTTATGGATGCTAGGTATTTTGACTGTTTTAATGGTAAATGGTTGAACTTTTATTGTGTGACATTTTTTTTTGTATGAATTAAATGATTTTATTTGGTGATGAGAATTTTT
>CAMOHE010056636.1:0-35942 GCA_946598075.1 Artocarpus hirsutus
CATTATCTCACCATTGGAAAACTTACCATCCAAAGACAGTATACCATTCGGTTACACCTATATATCCAAATGGTTGAGCGCTCCAGTTTTTCAATTACAGGATAACGCATATAAGAGGATATCACTACTCCTAAAGAGGAGCTATGGATTCCATATCTATGAATAACAGGTCTACGTCATCAAGAGTCATGCCTCCAACGTACCGGCATGCATACCACTATTAAGATGTGGGTGTCACCCTTTGGCACATCAAAAGACACAAGCCAAGACAACGGGCCCACTAGTCATCTCAGGATTACGATGCAATACAAATGATTATCTAAAGTGAATCGATTTGCCAAGACAAAATTATTAATCCAAATCAATTCACTTTATGTCCCGATCCAACACATCGTCACCTATGACAATGTGCCATTGTTTCTATTCACGGAGTTCACCTCCGATGGTCAAGACAAACCATCTCCCAATAGGGATATAGACAACATAACAATCTTTACATGAATAAAGTGCCCAACTTTATTCCCTTGATTGCAGATCTTATGATTTAGACCGTCACCTTAAGAATCGTGTCTTCCGCATAATCTGTCCATCATATGCCCAATTCTTAAAGGTTTAGACCGACAATCTCAGACTATTGTTTGCTTATCATACATTCAACAAATATGAATGTAAAGAGGACAATATTTGGTATATAAATAATAAATTCTTTATTGATAAAAATGTCTCCAAAAACTCATTACATTTTTACTCCTTAGGGCATACATGTCTAACAATTTTTAAGGTATAAAAGTTTATGCATGTTTTGATGATAATGTTTTTCAAAGCATGAAAGTATAAATATGTATATATGTATCACCTAAATAAGTATGTTATGTTATAAATATGTTATCTTATGATATGATAAGTTATGATGTCATGTTTCGTTTGGGATTAGCTATATCTCTCCTCTCATGACGGCGCGCCTATAATAATGATGTTTGTGGTGCAACACTTGGGCCCTTACGATAAAATGAATAAAGTTTTTAATATGGACAATGTAATGAAAGATATGTTCCTTATGAAAATGTGCCTAGTGCACTATTATGATGATGATGATGTTCATAAAATGTTTTAAGTTGTGAGATGTAAATGTACTTACTAAGCATTAGCTTATTCAATTTTTTTTTATACATCATATTGCAGATAAGGGTAAGAAGGTTATGGATTAGACGGAGGGCATGGAAAAGGCATGTGAGCTAAGGACGATGAATTGCAAACGAAAGACGGTAAGAAAAAAAGTTTTTAAACTTATGAACTATGTTTTATAATTTTAAATATGTTTATTTGATGGACTTTTAAGATTTGAGTTATGACAATTTAACTTAGTAGTTTTACCAATTATCTTCTGCTTTTGAAACTTTAAGACTAGTTTTAAAACAAAAAAATTTTATCACCGTTCGGCCTGCCAACCATTACTGGTCAGACTACTGATGTATGGATCAACCTACCAAATGCCCTGTATTTACCTATCAATTTTATTAATTTTAAAACTCCATTTTGTAAAACCTCAGGTGGCCTATCGATGGTTGAACATTGGTCTGCTGATCAAGTTCTGCCTATCAAATTGTGTAAGCAGATTTTGAACTGTGAGTTTTTATTATGAATTTATTATTTCGTGAGATAAACTATTTAAAGAATGTTTATAAATGAGTAATATATTAGATATTGATGTATAAAAAAAATGCATGCATTAATCCTGGGTATGTTTTCCAATTTATGTTTTCAAATTATCTTTTAATAAAATAGTTTATCCTAGAATAAAAGTATGTAATGAATGAATGTAACGACATCTATTACGTCCATAAAGGGGGTGTTACAAAATGTGTTTAGAAGTTTTCAGTCATAATCTAATCCAAACTTAAATTTTGAAGCCTAATCTGATAAGGACTAACCCCAAATCTAGCCACTATAAAAAGGGAGCTATTTTTTATTATTCCTAAGATTATTTGAGAAGTAGAGAGTAAGTACTATAGTGAGAGAAACTCTAAAACTCCCAGACAATTATTATTCAACATCTGGAACCTTAGCACTTAGTTTTCTCAAGTGGCTGGATAGAGAGTCACAAGAGGAAGACCATATGGCGTGTGACCACCTGCACTCTGATCGTGGATAGAGAATAGCAATAAAAACTAGTTGGTTGAGGCTCTTCTAGAACATCCTTCTCTTCTTGGTTTACTACAGGCTTTGGTACAGAAAACAGGTACGTAAGATTTATGATTAATTTATGTACTTAGCATGTCAAACTTGATATTTGAAAAAAGACTTTAATTTAAATTTTTAAAATTCCACCGTGTATCATTTTCTAATAATTGGTATTAGAGCCATGGTTTTACGTTGATTTTATGGGTTTCTGATCATGCTATGTACATAAACTATATGATCTTATTCTCTCCTACACTTGAATTTAATTTTTTAGAGAGTTGGCACTCTAAAGTTTTTATATAATTAAATATTGTCGTGAGATTATGTGGTGAATGTTTCTCAATTAATTACTTAAATTTATGTTTTAATTATTCTATTAATTAATTAATTTTGCCCGTAATAGTTTCTTAGAGTTATAATGTGTATCTAGGGTTTTTATGTAATTAAATGGTGGTCTATCATCACTGTCTAGGATTTGTTATTTTAATTTTGATTTGTAAAATTTATATTAAAATAATTATTTGAAGTGAAGACAGACCTAGAAAGTGGAGATGATTGGAGTTCTCTATGTTTTTCAATGTTTATCTATTTTTTATGTTTTGAATTGTTGAATAATAAATTAAAAATTGCTTAAAAATAATTTTTACAAAAGTTTAAAAAAACACAAATTTAGCGTCGGTCAACAAGCCAATTACACAATACCAATAGGCTGATGGTCGCAGACTGACAATCCAATCTCCCAGATTGGTAGACCGACAACTAATAGAACTAGCTTTAAAAGGTGTATTTTTTGGTGTAGTTTTTATTTTGTTTTTGAGATAATTCTAAAAAATATGAAATTTTATGATAACCAAAAAAAATAAAATTTTCATCTATGAGAGATAGAACAATTAAAGACGGGCAATACATGAAGAAGAATATAACAAAAAGAAGCAAAATAAAGAATAAAAAATGTGTTTCAATTGATCTTTTGCAATCTTAATTTACTTTTCTCTAGGATAGAACCATAATATTGAGGCTGTTTATTACATTACTTGTAGCTTTGCATGTTGCATTGCTTGTTTGCATTATAATATGTTTAACCATATATGTTGATAACATGCCATGTAGAATGGGGAGTGCCGCTCATTAAAAATTGTTCATGCATGTTAACATAAAATCATATCTTTTAAAATATTGAGTGGGAGAAAGTTTTCAGAGAGAGGACCTAAGGCCTCCATCGTTTGCTCATACGTAGCACATGGTAGTTTCGACCCCTAAGAAGAGATTTCATCATATACTGGGTTAGATCTTTGAAGGGATAATTTATTTTAGCATGATTTATAGGTGTATACCCCTAGATGGTGATTACAAGTCATGGATAAAATAGCTGAATCGATGGTTACACACTCAAGATTAATTTTATTATTAACCTCCTCTAGGAACTCTGTTAATAAAATTAATGGCCAAAGAAAATGGTTATTAGTATATGCTAGATCAGACGGGTCTTGGATGGCATATATTAACTAGAGAGGATCTGTGTTCCTAATTGAATTTAGAAAGTCTCCCCTAGGTGGCTTATTGAATTTTGAGTTAGGGATTATCATTGTAAGGTTGTGATATTTTCAAGGTTTTAACACATAAATACAAACCCATGGAGTCAATATAAATGCTGAGTCATAGATGGCTATAGTCTTTGAGACTCTCTCTAAGGAGTTTATCTCATATATAGCTTCATATAACTTGAGCAATAGACAGGATATTACCTTGATTGAGCTAATGAAGTGGTTATAGAAGTTCAAGAATCTGATCAGGGAAGTTTCTGCTGGTGGCGAAGCAAACTTGGTGCCTGAATCTGGTTCCAATCCTAACTCTGGGAATGGAAAGAAGTAGAGGGTTAAGAATGGGAATCTTTTGTTCTAGGAAAAGGCAAGGATAAGAAGAAGAAAAAGAGGAATCTAAACAAACTAAAGTGTTGTTTCTATAGGAAAGTTAGGCACATCAAAAAGAATTGTAGGACTTCCAACCTCGAGGAGATAAGTGCAAACTTCTGGTAATTAATGTTAGATGTGTATGCCCTAAGGAGTAAGGAGTAAAAATATAATATGCTTTTGGAAACATTTTTATTAATAAATAATTTATTCGTTATTTATATATTAAATCTTGTCCTCTTTACGTTTATATTTCTTAAATGTTTGTTAAACAAACAAAAGTTTAAGACTATCACTCTAAACCTTTAAGAACTGAGCATATGATGGAGAGATTATGTGGAAGACATGATTCTTAAGGTAACGGTCTAAATTATGAGATCTACAATCGAGGGAATAAAGTCAGGCACTTTATTCATATAAAGATTGTTATGTTGTTTATATCCCTATTGGGAGATGGTTTGTCTTAGCCATCGGAGGTGTACTTCGTGAATAAAAACATTTGCACTTTGTCATAGGTGATAATGTGGTGGATTGGGACATAAAGTGAATTGATTTGGATTAATAATTTTGTCTCGGTAAATCGATTCACTTTAGATAATCATTTGTATTGTATCTTAATCTTGAGATGAATAGTGGGCCCGTTGTCTTGACTTATGTCTTTTGATGTACCAAAGGGTGACATCCATATTTTATAGTCGTACGCGTGCCGTTATGTTGGAGGCATGACTCTTGATAGCATAGACCTATTATTCATAGAAATCGAATCCATAGCTCCTCTTTAGGAGTAGTGTTATCCTCTTCTATGTGTTATCCTATAATTGGAAAACTGAAGCGCTCAACCATTTGGATATATAGGTGTAATCGAATGGTATACTATCTTTGCATGGTAAGTTTTATGATGGTGAGATAATGAAGCATAAGATAAAAATAATCAGGAAGGTAAGACAAAACTTGTCCTTAAGCTGATTATGGATAATCCTATAGGGATATGGTACACTATGATATGTCATGGAGACTTAGCTATTCGGGCTTCGTAATTCTATATAGTTTGAGAGTGCAGCTCTAAGATTTTAGTGAAGTAGCGTTGGAGTTGACAATTATGAAATGTATATCTGGGATATTGGGATTCATAATTATCAGTAGCTTAAACTATATAGGTCCATTTGGCCCCCTTCGCTAGCTCATTAAAATCCTGTAACAATATGACATGCTTTTCCAATAATTGGTGACTTGTGACAGATTTATCAAATTGACTAAAATTTGGTAAAATAAGATAATTTATGTTTGTTTATCAGTTGAATTAATTTTGTGATAAAATTAATTTAAGATAAACTTGTCGAATTATCAAGATCAAAAAATTCATATCTATTTATCAGTTGGATTAATTTTGAATTAATTGAAGATAAACTTGTTGAATTATCGGGAATTTTTATTTTCCTAGAGGTTATGTAGATATGACTGTTATAGTCAGATAACTTCTCTATTGGGTTGTTTGAATTCAAACAAAGGCTCTATCCCAAGAATCTCAGGTGGGAAATAAATATTCGTAGGGATCTTTAATCGAAGGTTTGGCAAGCCAATCTTTATGTTTGGCCTGCTGATTGAGAGGTTCGGCAGGCCGATCTGCCAATTCGGCCTACAAACTGACGATAAAAGGATCATGGGTTTTCACATGAATTTTATTAGATATTGATTCTAACAAATTTTTGAGGCTTTAATTGATAAGGATGGACTCTCGGGCCCAACCTCTATAAAAAGGGGAGTGAGTCTCTTTATTATTTAGATTAGTTAAGAAATCTAGAGTGAGACTCTGCAACTCCCCGGAGAGATATTATTCACAAATCCTGAATTCTAGCTTTAGGAATTTTTCTACTGGTTAGAGGGTGAGTCACCTGGTGGAAAAGCTGAACGACGTGAGCCTACATTCACTTTGATCGTGGATAGAGAATAGTAAAGAAGGCCAGTTGATTGAGATCCTTCTGAAACATTACTTCTCTTCATTAATTGTGGAAGCTTTTTTGCATTTACGAGGTTAGTAAGATCTGGTTAATTTATAGATATAGCGTATCAAACTTGTGTTTTGAAAAATACTCTAATATAAAAAATTTAAAAATTCTGCTGCGTACTATTTTTTCAACAATTGGTATTAGAGCTGTGGTTTTTACATAAATTTGCAAGTTTGTAATCATACAATATGAATAAAGTTTGTGATCTTGATCTCTCTTATGCTTGAATTTTATTTTTAGAGAGTTGGTACTTTAGGGTTTCTATATATTTTTATGTTGTCATAGATTATATGGTGAATGCTTATTAATCAATTATGGTGGATTACATTATTATTTAATTATTTATTAATTAATTAATTTATGCTGGTTATGGTTCCTTAAAGGTTAGAATGTGTATCTAGATTCTTCATGTAATTTGATGGAAAACTATCATCTTTGTCTAGGAGTTAGTATTTAATTTTAAATTTGTAAGAATTTTGTAATTAAATAATCATTTGGAAAAGGCAGATCTAAAAGATGGATAACAGCGTTCGCAAGTATGTTTTTGAATTTTTGAAAATAAAATTGATAAATTACATTAGAAACTGTATTTTCTAAAAAAGGTGATCTCTACTTGGTCGGCATGCTGAAACCTCTAGTTCGGTAGGCCGATAGTCGCAGGATCTACAAGCCAGACTCTCAGGTTTGGCAGGCCATCAATAGGGCAGAAATTAGGTGGTTTGGCAGTAGGCTGAACTTTTTAGTTTGGCAGGCTGATCTGTCATGACCAGCAGGCCGATTTTCAAGATCGACAGGCCAATGGGTCATGACTGGTAGGCCGATCATATAGATCGGCCAACCAACAGAGAGCTAAAAATTTGTCCAAAAAAGGTACAGTTTGATGCAGTTTTAATTTTATTTTTGGGACAATTTTAAGAAACATTAAAATTTAGATATGACAGGAACTATGGAGTATTCGAACTATGTGAGATTAAAGACTTGAATATGGGCATTACATGGAGAAGGATACAGCTTGAGAATTCAAGGATAAAGAATCGATAATATGTTTCGATTATTCTCTTGTAATCTTTATTTTTTATTCTCTAGGATGGAACTATAATATTATGGTTATTAATTAATTTTTTGCTTGTAGCTTTGCTTGTTTGCATTATAACATGATTTGCCATATATATTGATAACATACCATATAGAATAGGGAGTGCCGCTTATATTAAAATTGTTCATGCATGTTTTTAAAATAAAACCTTGATTTCAAAAAATTGAGTGGGAGAAGGTTTTGAAGAGAGGACCTAAGGCCTCCATCGTTGGTCTATAGGCAGCACATGGTGATTCTTGCCCCTAGCAAGGAACTTCATCATGTATCGAGTTGGATCTTCAAGAGGATAAGGTATTTTAGCATGATTTATCGTTACACACCACTAGATAGTGATTATAAATCATGGATAAAATATTGAAGTAATCGTTATATACTTATGTTAATTTTATTATTAACCTCTCCTAGGAGCTCTGTTAATAAAATTAATGGCCAAAGAAATGATTATTAATATATGTTGGATCATACAAGTCCTGGATGGCACATATTAATCAAGAGAGGATCTATGTTCTTGATTGAATTTGGCATGACTCCTCTAGGAGCTTGTTGAATTCTGAGTTAGGAATTATCGTTGTAAGATTGTGATATTTTCAAGGTTTTAACATATAAACACATTTGTATGTTTTTACATGATTGTGTTATCTTACCAAATTATTATGCTATGTTTGCTTATGTTTGGTATATGATTCTTTATTGTAGATTAAAAATATCTAAAAACGCTTTATCATTGATACTTGATAAAAACCAATTAACCGGAGAGAATTATAATAATTGAAAATGAAACCTAAATATCGTCCTCTCCTTTGAGAAACTAAAGTTTGTGCTAACAACCCCTTGTCCTCTCGAGCCTATGAAAAATTTCACTAATGAGCAAATCCAAGCATATGATTACTGGAAAGATGCTAATGATCAGGCCCGTTGCTATGTTATGGCCAACATGAACAATGTGTTACAGGCTCAACATGAGGATTATGAGACTACTAACCAGATCTTAGATAATTTGGAAGACATGTTTGGAGGCTAGGCCCTAACAAAGAGGCAAGAGGTGCTTTGAAAACTCTTGAACTGTAAACAAAAACTGAGGACATCTGTAAAGGAGCACATGATGTTGGTCATAGGTTACCTCACTGAGGCACAAACCAATGAAGCCGACATCGATGCTAGAACTCAGGTGACTATGGTCTTTGAGACTCTGTCTAAAGAGTTTATCTCATTTAGAGCTACTTTTAATTTAAGCAGTAGACAAGATATGACCTTAACAGAGTTGATAAATAGTTACAGGAGTTTAAACTGCTAATCAGGAAGTCTCCCATGGGTGGCAAGGCTAATTTGGTGACCGCTTCTGGTTCCAATCCCAACCCTAGGAATGGAAAGAAACAACGGGCCAAGAACAGGAAGTCTTTTGTTCCTACTAACAACAAGAGCAAGATAAAGAAGAAGAAGAACCCTAGGAAGCTTAAGTGCTTTTTCTACGGGAAGGTCGAGCACATCAAGAAGAATTGCAAGGACTTCATTTCCCAAGGAGGTAGGTGAGATCTTCTGTATTTAGAAACTTGTTTGGTTGAGGAATCAAGTGACATTTGGGTCATAAATTCCAGTACAACTAATCATGTTTGTATTTCGCTATAGGGGTTCAAAGAAACAAGAAGAATGAAGACTTCATGCTTCAAATGGGCAATGGATCCTTGGTCTTAACAGAAGCAATGGAAGACATGTATATACATTTTGATAATTATAGAAATTTAATTTTACGAGATTGTTTTTATGTCCTTAAATTTAAGGGGAATTTAATTTAAGTATCTTGTTTATTTAAAGACTCCTATATGGTTTCTTTTACTAATAAAGTGGTGATTCGTAAAAACGAATCTTTCATTTGTTTTGGATGGATGTAAATTAACCTATATTTTATCAAATATAAGATGGACTTTACTGCTTAACGCTGAGATAAATGATAATAATTCTAAAAGACTTAAAACTTTTCACTCTAATAAGACTTATCTTTGGCATTTGTGCCTTGGTCATATTAACCTAAATAGGATTCAAAGGTTAGTAAGGGATGGACTTTTAAGTCATTTAAAGGTGAAATCTATGCCACAATGTGAATCTTGTTTAGAGGGTAAAATGACCAAAAGACTATTCTAGTCTAAGGGAAATAGGGCCAAAGGGGTTCTAGAACTTGTGCATAATAATGTTTACGAACCGATGAACATTCAGGCACGAGGAGGGTATGAGTAGTTCGTCACTTTTATTGACGATTACTCAAGGTATGGGTATGTGTACTTGACACACCATAAAAGCAAAACTTTTGACAAGTTCAAGGAGATTTGGGCTGAAGTGGAAAAGCAATTGGGTAGACCCATAAAAGTACTTTGATCCATCGAGGTAGAGAATACCTTTTTGATGAGTTCTTAGGACACTTATTAGATAATACGATTTTATCCCGTTTGACTACACCAGGCACTTCGAAACAGAATGGCATAGTGGAGAAAAGGAAGAGGACTTTTTTGGACATGGTTAGGTCCATGATGAGTTATTCATCATTGCCTTTATCCTTTTGGGGATATACACTATAAATCGCATGTTATCTTTTGAATAATGTGCCTTCAAAATCGGTTCCCAAAGCTCCTCATGAGTTGTGGACAAGCAAGAAGACATCCTTAAACCATATTCGTATATAAGGATATCCAGCTTATGTCCTGTTTAAGGATACGAATAAATTGGAAGCATATTCAAAAGTTTCCGTGTTTGTAGGATATCCAAAAGAGACTAAAGGCGTTATTTTTATAACCTAAAGAAAAATAAAGTCATGGTTTCAACTTATGCAACTTTCCTTGAGGAGAGTTACATGGACGACTTTAAGCCTCAAAGCAAAATGGTGCTTGAAGAGTTAAGAAGTGATCCAATCAATGCAAAAAAACAAAACGAACTTGAACAACAACCTAAGGGGCTTCAGCGTAGTGGGAAGATCGAGCATCAACCCAAAAGGTATATGTTCAATGGTGAGGCCTTCTTGGCTAAGCTGGATGAAAATGACAGGGATCCTTATACTTACGTAGAAGCTATGGAGGATGTTGATTTAAAACTCTGGACAGAGGCCATGAACACAGAGATAAAGTCTATGGAGTCTAAGCAGATCTAGGAGCTTGTGGATCCTCTCGAAGGAGTAAAACCCATAGGGTGTAAATGGATCTATAAGAGGAAAAGAGGAGTGGATGGAAAAGTTGAAACCTTTAAGGCTAGATTGGTAGTTAAGGGTTATACGCAAAAGGAATGAATCGATTACAATAAAACCTTTTCACCTATAGCCATGCTTAAGTCCCTTCGGATTCTCTTGTCAATAGCTGCCACTCTTGACTACGAGATTTGACAGATGGATGTCAAGAAGGCTTTTCTAAATGGCTATCTTGATGAGTCTATTTATATGGAACAACTAGACGGGTTCAAGGATAAAGGTCAAGAGGGTGAGGTTTGTAAGCTGCTAAAGTTAATTTATGGACTTAAGCAAGCTTCCCGTTCTTGGAACATAAGATTTGATCAAGTGATTAAAACTTATGGGTTCTCACAAAATGTGGATGAACCATGTGTATACAAACACATTAAGGATAGGAAGGTAGTTTTTCCACTACTCTATGTAGATGATATTCTACTAATTGGCAATGATGCTGGACCATTGTCATTGGTCAAATTATGGTTGACCAAGCAGTTTGATATGAACAACTTGGGTGAGGCTAATTTTATTCTCGATATCTAGATTTTTCAGGATAGGAAGAATAAAATGATAGCTTTGTCATAAGCTCGCTACATAAATAAAATTCTTAGGAGGTTTACAATGCAGGATTCTAAGAAAGGTGGGCAACCATCTGGGCCTAGAATTACTCTTTCTAAGAAGTACTCTCCAAAGTATAAGGAAGAAAGAGAATACTTGAAGAAAGTGCCTTATGCTTCGGTAGTGGGTAGTCTCATGAATGCCATGCTTTACACACCACCAGATATTTGTTATGTAGTCGGGATTGTAAGTCGATTTTAGGTGGATCCAGGACTGAAACACTGGGTTGCGGTCAAACATATTTTCAACTACCTAAAAATGACTAGAGGGTATATGCTTGTGTATTCAGTTGAGGACTTAAATCCTCTAGGATATACTAATTTGGATTTCCAATCCTGTCTGGATTCTAGGAGATCGACTTCAGGTTTTGTATTTACTCTGGGTGGCAGTGCCATTAGTTGGAGAAGTATAAAGCAAAATTGCACTTCGAATTCAAGGATGGAGGCTGAGTATGTAGCAGCTAGTGATGCTTTGAAAGAAGCAGTATGGCTCTGCAAGTTCCTTGGGATCTTAAGGTTGTTTCTAGTATGAATAAAGTGGTATCATTATACTGGGATAACAGTGCAGCGGTAGCTAATGCTAAGAAACCAAGATTTCACAATAAGAGTAAGCATATTAATCGAAAGTATCATGTGATAAAGGACTTCATTGAGGGTGGGCATGTCACGGTGTGCAAAATTACAATAGAGGACAATTTAACTGATCCATTCACAAAGACACTTACTAAGAGAGTCTTTGAGAGGCATGTGGACGCTATGGGAATGCTAGATTTGTCATATTTACTCACTTTGCAAAGTGAAAAATTGTTAGACGTGTATGCCCTAAGGAGTAAAAATGTAATATGTTTTTAGAGACATTTTTATTAATAAAGAATTCATTCATTATCTATATATTAAAGTTTGTCCTATTTACGTTCTTATTTGTTGAATGTATGTTAAGCAAACAAAAGTCCGAGACTATCGTTCTAAACCTTTAAAAATTGGGCATATGATGGACAGATTATGTAAAAGACATGATTCTTAAAGTGACAGTCTAAATTATGAGATCCGCAATCGAGGAAAAAAAGTTAGGCACTTTATTCATGTAAAGATTGTTATGTTGTCTATATCCCTATTGGGAGATAGTTTGTCTAGGCCATCGGAGGTAGACTCCGTGGCTAGAAACATTGGCACATTGTCATAGGTGACGATGTGTTGCATCGAGACATAAAGTGAATTGATTTGAATTAATAATTTTGTCTCGGTAAATCAATTCACTTTAGACAATCATTTGTATTATATCTTAATCCTAAGATGAATAACAGGCCTATTATCTTAACTTATGTCTTTTGATGTATCAAAGGGTGGCATCCTCATTTTATAGTGGTACGCATGCCGATACGTTAGAGGCATGACTCTTGATTGCATAAACCTGTTATTCATAGATATGGAATCAATAGCTCCTCTTTAGGAGAAATGTTATCCTCTTACATGCGTTATCTTATAATTGAAAAACTAGAGCGCTCACCCATTTGGATACATAGGTGTAACCGAATGGTATACTATCTTTAGATGGTAAGTTTTCTGATGGTGAGATAATGGAATGTAAGATAAAAATAATCAAGAAGGTTAAACAGAACTTGTCTTTAAGCCAATTATGGATAATCCTATAGGAATATAGTATAGTATGATATTGTTAGTGATGTGCCCTAAGCCAATTATGTAATGACCATATATTGACTTCATTACATTTGCATTTTATTAATAAAGAGGCATTTTTATTATTACTTTTTATTCTAATTCTATGAATAGTTAATTCTGCCTAAGGTCATCAAGTATGTGACTTGATAGTAAAACTATTAGGTGAAAATTGAATTCTATTTTAAAGTATTCCTAGTCCGTTATTATTATTGGGATAATAATGAATAAAGACTAGTATGTATTTTGACTGATGATTATGTTTTATTAATCATGTGTATGAGATACTAAGTCAATTCATAGATACATATTTGAGAAATGATTTATTAGATCGGCCCGCTATGAGAATACTATATGGATAATTGTCATAAGTGATTCTCATCACAATAGTATTACCCTACTCCTTTGACCTGAAATCACTGTTGTTTCCTATATGACAAATTCTATATTTTGACACATTCTAATATTATCTTTAATAGGATGATGAAATAGATTATTGTTAGATATAGGGTGAATCAAGTGAGGAATATGAGTGATTAAGAAGGAATTTATCCCTCATTTATTATGAAAAAGATATCTATGAGCCCCTCGATAAGTTAAACTGAAGAAAATTGTATGGCCATACTAGAATGAATTTATAAGAGTTATCAATATTAGTCTACTTAAGATCGAGAAATAACATGATTGAATAGTATAAGGATGACATAAACCATGCCTTATGTTCAATGAAGATATCTAGTGACAAAAGGACTTTAATACTTATTGTGAATTAGGTTAAGTCAGATTATTGACGTTCGCATAACTTGGGTAATTATAATCTCTTGATAGAGGCCGCTTATGATTTGTGGGTCAGAAACATAATTTCAAGCCCACTACCAACGTTATGTGAACCTACAGGGTCATACACTTAGAACAGACCAAAAATGAATTCTCGGTTTGCTATGTCTAGGATCAATGAACTTGATAATGTCCAGATTCGATGTACTAGATATGTCTAGGTTCATTAAATCTAACATTGTCTAGATTCTATGAATCATATTTGAATTACAATTTGCCCTAGTTAAAATCTTACTCTTTCTTAAAGTTAATATATATATATATATCTGTTTTAAGGTTTTTGGCTAAATTAAGATGAGAAAAGGCATTCTCTTATTCAAAAAGGTGAAAACATTAAAACCCTATAAATTAGAGAGAGTCATTTAATGCAAGGAGAGGGTGCTAGCCCACCAATTTGGTTTTTTGAGAGAGTTTGTTCGTGTGGATACCTGTAAAGGGCGTTGCTCTAAGTAATAACATCTGAATCCAATCTTGAATACGAAAAGCTCGAGTTAGGGTGTCATCAAAGTGAACCCGCTCTCTTCTTTCTAGAAATCTTGTCCTTTTTGTCATCCTGGTAAGATTTTATGACTTTCTTACCAATCTAATCGAATTGCGTAGATCCTACAAGGGTTTTGTAGGAATTAATTTTTATTTTTTGCTACTTATTTGAATCACAAAATCTAACAAAACCCAACAGTGGTATTAGAGCAACTTGTGAATTCGATTAAATTGATTTTATATGGTCCTGTCTATATGTGATATGCATGGATACAATTTATACATTAATTAGATTAATGTGCTTGAGGTTTTATTTGATTAAACATTTTTAGCATGTTAACTTGATTAATACATTTACTATTTCTTATAACCTATTGTTGTTAATTTGATTAATATTACAATTTAAAAAGAATCTAGCAATCTATTTTAAGATGATTAAATGATATACTGTAAATAAGGTTTCGATTTTATTAAGATGGTGGACTGTTTAAATGTTAAAAAGTGATAATCTATTTGAACATATTTGTATATATCGTAGGGTCTGTTTAATTGTTAAATAAGGATGATCAGTTTAGAACAGATCAATAGATTTCATAAATCTGTTTAAGTGTTAAATAGAGATTAATAAATTCTGTCATGAATAGATTAGGTCATCTGATTAATTAAAATTAATGGATTTAGGTAGCAACTCATTTAAACGAGTAAGGTAAATTGTTTACCTTTCGAGGGCGCTGCCCCCAAGCCCTAGCAGGGGCTCTGCCCCCTTGACCCTTGCCTGCTAATTGGCTAGCAGGACCTCTGCCAGGGGCGCTACCCCTTGGACCTCGCCAGAGGCGCTGCCCCTAGGACCCAACAAGGTGTACTAACCCTTGACTTTGAATTGATTCGTCACATAAATCGTTTTGGTCATAATAAAAGTTTAACTTTAATGAAATTATATTATTATGTTTATATGTTTAGTATGAATTGCATGGTGCATAGCATGATCCTTTTATACCAATGTGATTGGCAAGTTTTATTTAATTTTATTTTGGGTTTGTAATTTTAAATACGGCTTGCATGTTGTTTTTTAATTTGTTGTAATTTATTTATTTATTTAGTAGAAATAGAATAGTTTAGGTTGCAATTTGTAATGTACAATCAAAGCCCAAGATCAAGATAGATAGAGGTACAAGATGGAGGTCCAAGATGGAGGCTCAAGATGGAGTCCATTCGTGGCAATCTAAGGAAATCCATGGAGATCAAGATTACCTAGGACTGACCATTAAACTTCATATTGGCTTATGAAGATCAATCTAGATTTGGAGCATGCTATGACATGCTTATTGTGTTATTATTATGCTATGTATGTGATGCTATGTATATGATGCTGCGTTCATACTAAATAGAGTTCCATCAAAGGCGGTTCAAAAGACACCATATGAGATGTGGACGGGGAAGTCACCTAGTTTGTCTTTTCTTAAGATTTAGGGATCTGAGACTTATGTGAAACCTCAAATTTCAGGTAAATTGGCACCTAAATCAAACAAATGCCTTTTTGTTGGATATCCTAAAGAAACTAAAGGATATTACTTCTACAATGCATCTGAGTACAAAGTGTTTGTTGTTCAAAATGGTGTCTTTTTAGAAAGAGAATTCATTTCTAAAGGAACCAGTGGGAGAAAAGTTCAACTTGAAGAAATTCAAGAAGCACAAAATAGCATTGAACCACCAATGGAATCTCAACTGGATCAACAAGTAGTTGTTGAGCCTACACAAGTAGCACAAGGCCAGAGAAGGTCTGGTAGGACACATAAGAGCCTTAAGAGATATGGATTTCTCTTAACTGATAATAATGACATGATGATTATGGATCAAAATGACCCCACATCCTACTAAGAGGCCATGAATAGCCCTGATTGTGATAAATGGCTAGAAGCCATGAAGTCAGAGATGCAATCCATGTATGATAATCAAGTAAGGACTTTGATTGATCTGCCTGATGGTTTAAAGACTATTGGGTGCAAATGAGTTTTCAAAAAGAAAACAAACACAATGTGCATACCTTTAAGGCAAGACTGGTTGCAAAAGGTTTCAAGTAAACACATGGTATAGACTATTATGAAACTTTTTCACCAATTGCAATGCTTAAATCCATTTAGATTCTCCTCACCATAGCTGTATACTATGATTATGAGATTTGACAAATTGATGTCAAATCAACGTTTCTTAATGGAAACCTACTTGGGGATGTGTATATGACACAACCCAAGGGTTTTGTTAGTCCTGAGAATCTAGAAAGGTTTGCAAGCTTCAAAGATCCATTTATGGATTGAAGCAAGCATCTCGGAATTGGAATCTTCATTTTGATGAAGTAATCAAAGAGTTTTGTTTCATTAAAAATGAAGATAAGCCTTGTGTTTACAAGAAGGTTAGTAGGAACGCAATAGTCTTTCTAGTGCTATATTTTGATGACATATTGCTCATTGGAAACTATATCCCTACTCTACAAAATGTTAAATCATGGTTAGGGAATTGTTTCTCAATGAAAGACTTAGGTGAAGTTGCCTATATTCTAGGGATCAATATCTATAGGGATAGATCTAAGAGGCTTATTGGCCTAAGTCAGAGTACATACATTAACAACGTATTGAACAAGTTTAGTATGCAAGATTCCAAGAGGGGATTCTTGCCAATGTCACATGAAATTAGCCTCAGCAAGACTCAATGTCCGATGACACAGGATGAGCGAGACCGCATGAATAAGATTCCATATGCTTCTGCTATTGGATCTATCATGTATGCAATGTTATATACTCAACCTGATGTCTTATATGCCTTAAGCATAACCAACAAATACCAATCAGTTCTAGGTGAAAGTCACTAGACAGAGAATATCCTTAAATATTTGAGAAGAACTAAGGATGCATTCTTACTGTATGGAGGAAAGGAAGATGAGCTTGTTTTAAGTGGTTACACAAATGCCAACTTCCAATCCAACAAGGATGACCTTCGATCGCAATCAGGTTATGTGTTCTATTTGAATGGAGGTGCAATAAGCTAGAGAACTTCAAAGAAAGACACCATTGCTGATTCTACAACAGAAACTGAGTATATAGCTGCCTCAGAAGTAACTAAGGAAGTAGTTTATATCAAAAAGTTTATTACTGGTTTAGATGTTGTTCCTAGTATATCAGATCTAGTAGACTTGTATTGTGATAATAACAGGGCCATAGCACAGGCCAAGGAACCTAGATCACATTAGCAATCTAAACATATACTCAGGTGTTATCATTTAATTCGAGAAATCATTGAGAGAGGAGACATGAAGATATGTAGAGTACCAACAAATGACAATGTTGCCGATCCACTAACTAATCCTCTTCCACAGCCTAAGCATAACAGTCATACTAGGTCAATGGGTATTAGATATAATATTGATCGGGCCTAGTGCAAGTGGGAGATTGTTAGTGATGTGCCCTAGGCCAATTATGTAAAGACCATATATTTACTTCACTACATTTACATTTTATTAATAAAGAGGCATTTTCATTATTGTTTTTTATTCTAATTCCATGAATAGTTAATTCTACTTAAGGTCATCAAGTATGTGACTTGATAGTAAAACTCTTAGGTGAAAATTGAATTCTATTCTAAAGTATTCCGAGTCCATTATTATTATTGGGATAATAATAAATGAAGACTAGTATGAAGTTTGACTGATGACTATGTTTTATTAATCAAGTGTGTGAGATACTAAGTCAACTCATAGATACATATTTGAGAAATGATCTATTAGATCGACCCGCTACGAGAATACTGCATGGATAATTGTCATAAGTGATTCTCATCACAATAGTATTACCATAGTCATCTGACCTGAAATCACCATTATTTCCTACATGACAAGTTCTATATTTTGACACATTCTAATATTATCTTTAATAGGATAATGAAATAGATTGTTGTTAGATATAAGGTGAATTAAGTGAGGAATGTGAGTGATTAAGAAGAAATTTGTCCCTCATTTATTATAAGAAAGATATCTATGGGCCCCTTGATAAGTTAGACTGAAGAAAAATGTATGGCCATACTGGAATGAATTGATAAGGGTTATCAATATCAGTTTACTTAATATTGAGAAATAATATGATTGAATGGTATAAGGATGACATAAACCATGCCTTATCTTCAATCAAGGTATCTTATGACAAAAGGACTTTAATGCTTATTATGAATTACCCTATGTTGGATTATTGACATTCACATTACTTGGGTAATCATAATGTCTTGCTAGAGGCCACTTATGATTTGTGGGCCAGAAGCATAATTTCAAGCCCACTACCAACATTATGTAAACCTCTAAGGTTGCACACTTAGAACAAACCAAAAATGAATTTTGGGTTTACTGTGTCTAGGTTTAATGGACCTAATAATGTCCAGATTCGATGTACTAGATATGTCTAGGTTCATTAAATCTAACATTGTCTAGATTCTATGAATCATATTTGAATTACAGTTTACCCTAATTAAAATCTGCTCTTTCTTGAAGTCAACATATATATATCTATTTTAGGGTTTCTGGCCGAATTAAGATGAGAAAGGCATTCTCTTATTCAAAAGGCAAAAACATTAAAGCCCTAAAAATTAGGTAGAGTCATTTAACACAAGGAGGGGGTGCTAGCACACCAATTTGGTTTTTTAAGAGAGTCTGTTCATGTGGATACCTATAGAGAGCATTTCTTTAAGTAACAACGTATGAATTCGATCTTGAATACAAAAAGCTTGAGTTAAGGTGTCGCCAGAGTGAACCCGCTCTCTTCTTTTTAGAAATCTTGCCCCTTTTGTCATCTTGGCAAGATTCTATAACTTTCTTATCAATCTAATCGAATTGCATGGATCCTGCGAGAGTTTTGTAGTAATTAATTTTGATTTTTTGCTGCTTATTTGAATCACAAAATCCAACACGACCCAACAGATATGTCATAAAGACTTAGCTATTCGGGCTTCATAATTCTATATAGTTCGAGAGTGTAGCTCTAAGCATTTTAATTAATTTTGATTTTCTGCTGCTTATTTGAATCACAAAATCCAACAAAACCCAAAAGATATGTCATAAAAACTTAGCTATTCGGGCTTCATAATTCTATATAGTTCGAGAATGAAGCTCTAAGCATTTAGTGGAGTAGTGTTGGAGTTGATAATTATGAAATATATATCTGGGATATTAGGTTTCATAAATATCGAAAGCTTGAACTATATAGGTCCATTTATCCCCTTTGCTAGCTCACAAAAATCTTGTATCGATACGGTGTGCTTTTTCAATAATTGGTGACTTATATCAGATTAATCAGATTGACTGAAATTCGTTCAAATCAAATAATTCATGTTTGTTTATCAGTTGAATTAATTTTGTGATAAAATTAATTCAAGATAAACTTGTTGAATTATCTAGATCAAATAATTCATATCTGTTTATTAGTTGGATTAATTTTGAATTAATTCAAAATAAACTTGTTAAATTATCGAGAATATTTATTTTCCTAGTGATTATCTAGATATAACTGTTTTAGTTAGAAAACTTCTCTATTAGATTATTTGAATTAAAACTTAGGCTCTATCCCAAGAATCTTGTGTGGGAAATAAAGATTTACAAGGACCTTTTATCAGAGGTTCGACAGGCCAATCTTTATGTTTGGCCTGCCGATTGAGGAGGTTCGACAAGCCGATCTGCCAGTTCAGCCTACCAACTAGCGATAAAAGGATCACGCGTTTTCACGCGAATTTTTCAGATATTGATTCTATTTAATTCTGATTTGAATTTTTGAGGTCTTATCTGATAAAGATTGACTCCTAGGCCTAACCTCTATAAAAAGGGGAGTGATTCTCTTTATTATTTAGATCAGTTGAGAAATCTAGAGTGAGACTCTGCAACTCCCCATAGAGCTATTATTCACAAATCACAAATTATAGCTTTAGGTACTTCTCTACTAGTTCGAAGGAGAGTCACCTAGTGAAAAAGCTAAACGACGTGAGTCCACATTTACTCCAATCGTGGATGGAGAATAGCAAAAAAGGCCAATTGGTTAAGGTCCTTTTTGAACGTTACTTCTCTTCATTGATTGTGAAAGCTTTTCTACATTTACGAGGTTAGTAAAATTTGGTTAATTTATATATATAGCATGTCAAACTTGCATTTTGGAAAATACTCTGCTATAAAAAATTTTAAAATTTTGTTATGTAATATTTTTCCAACAAATGAAACTTGTTTAGTTAAAGAATCAAATGACACTTAGGTCATAGACTCTAGAGCGACTAATCATGTTTGTGTTTTCCTACAGGGGTTCAAAGAAACGATAAGCTTGCTACATGAGCACTTCATGTTATGGATAAGCGATAAATCCTTAGTGTTGGCCAAAGGAGTGGAAGACGTCCATCTTCACTTTGATAGTTATAAGACTTTAGTTTTGAGAGATCGTTTTTGCGTTCCTGAACTTAAAAGGAATTCAATTTTTGTCTTTTGTTTATTTAAAGACTCTTATTTAGTTTCTTTTAATAATAAATGTGACACCCCCTTATAGACATCATAGATATCGTTACATTGATCCTTGTTTTCATTACTTTTAAGATAAACCATTTAAATAACGTAAAGTTTATTAAACTTACCACAAGATTCATGCACACATTTTTTTTACTAACTATCAACATGTCAAAACCTTTTATATTTATTTAAATAGTTTATCAATACAAATTAATGAAGTCATAAAGCAAATAAAATATAAAATCATTATTTAAATTCTGTTCATAGTTCGGTAGGCCAAACTCTGAACACTGGCAGGCTGAACATGACCAGCAGCCTAAACTTCAACCATCGGTAGGCCATCTGAGGCTCTACAAAAATGGAGTTTAAAATCACAAAGATCGGTAGGTCGATACAGGATAGTCGAGAGGCCGATACCAACACTAACAAACCGATCAATAATGATTGGCAAGCCGATCTTCTACAAAAGTCAAGGTAATTAAAAGCAAGTCTTAATATCTCAAAGTGTAGGAAATAAACATACAAAGTAATAAAAACATAGTTTAAAAATTAAAAAAACTTCTTTCTTAGCGTCTTCTATTTTGAATCCATTATACTTAGCTCACACACCTATCCTTGCCCTCCACCAATTCCATGATTTTTTTACCTCTATCTACAACATGATTATAAACTATGTAAGTAAAAGCTTAGTAAGTACACTTTCCTAACTCACAACATAAAACATTTTATGAACATTCCTTACGAAACATCATAACCATTATCATCATCATCATAATAGTGCACTAGGCGTAATTTCATATAGAACATATCATTCGTTACATTGTCCACATTAAAAACTTGTTTATTTTATCTTTAAGGGCCCAAGTATTGCACCATTATCATCATCATAGGCACGCCATGATGAGAGAGAAGTAGCTATTCTTAAACCAAACATAACATAGGGTGTGCAATGCTTATTTAGTTGATACATATATATATACACATATATACTTATATACTTTGAAAAAATGTCATCAATAAAACATGCATAAACTTTTATACACTAAAACTTTCATAATAAAACATCATGTATAATTATCATGGAAATCATTATAAAACCATCATGAACATAGATTTCAAACTTTTTATAAACTTCATCATGTTACAGGTGAAAATGTACTTATAGGATTAGCTTACTAAACCTTAATTGAAGATGACGTCGCTGTAGTTTTGATGTGCTCACCTCTTGGAGTGTTCATGTCATTCATTCATAAACACAAGAAATTAACATTCATTTTTATGACATCAACCAATACGATGTTACATCACATATGCATTATTCTCTTAAAACATTAATCGATAACACATTTTATCAGTCTTTAAAACTTTGGAACAAAACTGTCAATGGAGAATGCTGCCTGACCCTTACAAATTCGTAGCCCAATAACTTACAAAACACACACAATTAAAGCATGAGAGTCTAAAGGAACAAAGCTAACATATAAATATAATATCATGATTTTTCATTGGATATAAAAATTCCATTTGGTAACCAAAACAAGTCTCACACTTAATAGCATAATATCTACCAGCAATAGTTGGCCAGTGAACAATCTTAAATAAAGTTTATAAGATAAATTATCTATACCATAAAATAATTCCACAAAAATCATACATGGAATAGACACTAAGAAACACAACATAGTAAAAAAAAATAGCTTTAAATAAATTCAAACTAATCTAGGACGTGCATTAGAAGTTAGAGACAAAAATAAACCCCAACATATCAAGCAGTGAGTTACACAAGATCATCATTCTCCAAAAAATAAAATAAATTTATTTAGACCCTAAAATTCTTATGACAATGTATTAACATATAAATTCAAAAGCAAAAAAAGTTTCATCACCAAATAAATTTATTTTGTTGCACAAAAGTGTCACACAACAAGAAGTCCAAAAATTCATTGATAGAGTAGTCATAAAACCTAACCTAAATGAAACTACAATATCACGTAAAGTACTCATCATATCACCATGATACTTTCCAATTCAACAATTAATATACACAAGAATATATCTACCAAATTTCGTAAAAATCAAAATACATTTGCCCCTTAAACAAAAACTATGTTTGTATAAAGTTTTACCGATCAGCAACATTTCATCTACGAGAGGCAGAACATAAATATTTAATATCATAGCATTGACAGCACCAAATTATGTGAAACTTGGAGCAATATCACATAGCATACACATAAACATATCTGCAAAGTTTTGTGAAAAACAACATTCATTTGCCCTATGAACAAAGACTTTACATTTTGTTGAAAAAATAATACGCAGCGAAATTTTAAAAATTTTATATCAGAGTATTTTTCAAAACACAAGTTTGACACGCTATATGTATAAATTAACCAGATCTTACTAACCTTGCATTTGCGGAAAGGCTCCTAAAATCCGTGTAGAGAAGTAACATTCTAGAAAAGCCTCAACCAACTGGTCTTTTTTGCTGTTCTCTATCCACGATTAGAGTGAGTGTGGGCTCACACGTACAGCTCTTCCGCCAGGTGACTCTCCTTCCAACCAATTGAGAGAACTCAAAGCTAGTGCTCGTGATTTATGAATAAGAGCTCTCAAGGAGTTTTAGAATCTCACCAGTAGAGTTTCACTCTTAATCTCTCAATTGACCTAAATAACTTATGAGACTCACTCCCTATTTATAGAGGTTGAGTCTAAGGTCATTCCTTATTAGATAAGGACCCAAAAATTCGAATCAGAATCAAATTCATATCAATATCAGATGAAATCCATCTGAAAACGCATGATATATTGTTCGCTCATAAGCAGGCCGATTGCCTAACAGGCAGGCCAAACTTGCCCCATCGGTAGGCCGAACTTGAGGATCGGCATGCCGAACTGTCGAAAAAAATCTCAGTGAATCTTTTATTTTCCACCAGAGATTCTATAAGATAAAGTCTTAGTTTTAATTCAAATAACCAAATAGAAAAGTTATCTAATTAAAACAACTTTATCTTAATAATCTCTAAGAAAATAAATGAATTCCTAATAATTCTACAAGTTTATCTTGAATTAAATTTAGTCAAAATTAAATCAACTGATGAACAGACAAGAATTATCCGATCCCAATAATTCAACAAGATTATCTTGAATTAATTTTTGTTACAAAATTAATTCAACCGATAAACAAACATGAATTATTTGATTCTTTTGAATTTCAACTAATCTAATAAATCTGACATAAGTCACCAATTATCAGAAAAGCACACCGTATCGTTACAAGATTTTGTGAGCTAGCAAAGAGGACCAAATATACCTATATAGTTCAACCTCCTGATAATTATGAAACTGAATATTCCAAATATACATTTCATAATTATCAACTCCAATGCTACTCCACTAAAAGCTTGGAGTTGCACTCTCAAACTCTATAGAAGTACGAAGTTCGTATAGCTAAATCTCTATGACATATCATAGTGTATCGTATCTCCATAGGATTATCCATAATCGGCTTAAGGACAAGTTCTGTCTTACCTTCTCGATTATTTTTATCTTACGTTCCATTATCTCGCCATCGAAAAACTTACCATCCAAAGACATTATACTATTCAGTTACACCTATGTATCCAAATGGTTGAGCGCTCTAGTTTTTCAATTACAAGATAAGGCATATAAAAGAATATCACTACTCCTAAAGAGGAGCTATGGATTCCATATCTATGAATAATAGGTCTACGCTATCAAGAGTCATGCCTCCAACGTACCGACATGCATACCACTATTAAAATGTGGGTGTCACCCTTTGGTACATCAAAAGACCCAAGTCAAGACAACGGGCCAACTATTCATCTTAGGATTAAGATACAATACAAATGATTGTCTAAAGTGAATCAATTTACCAAGACAAAATTATTAATCCAAATCAATTCACTTTATGTCCCGATCTAACACATCGTCACCTATGACAACATGCCAATGTTTCTATTCATGGAGTCCACCTCTAATGGTCAAGACAAACATCTCCCATTAGGGATATAGACAACATAACAATCTTTACATAAATAAAGCACCCAACTTTATTCCCTCCATTGTGAATCTTATGATTTAGACCGTCACCTTAAGCATTGTGTCTTCTGCATAATCTGTCCATCATATGCCCAATTCTTAAAGGTTTAGAAGGACAATCTCAGACTATTTTTTGCTTATCATACATTCAATAAATATGAACGTAAAGAGGATAAGATTTGGTATATAAATAATAAATGAATTCTTTATTGATAAAAATGTCTTCAAAAACATATTACATTTTTTACTCCTTAGGGCATACATGTCTAACAATCTCCCACTTGCACTAAGTTAGTAAATATGACAAATCTCGCATCCCCATACTCTCCACATGCCTCTTGAAGAGTCTCTCAGTAAGTGTCTTTGTGAATGGATCAACTAAATTGTCCTCTGATGTGATTTTGCACACCATGACATGCCCGCCCTCGACAAAGTCCTTTATGACATGATACTTCCAATCAATATGCTTACTCTTCTTATGAAATCTTGGTTCCTTAGCATTAGCTACCACTACACTGTTATCACAGTATAGTGATACCGCCTTATCCATTCTAGGAACTACCTCAAGATCCCCAAGGAACTTGCGGAGCCACACTGCTTCTTTCAAAGCATCACTAGATGCCACATACTCGGCCTCCATCATTGAATTCAAAGTGTAATCTTGCTTCACACTTCTCCAACTAATGGCATCACTACCTAGAGTAAACACAAAACTCAAAGTCGATTTCCTAGAATCTAGACAGGATTGAAAATTTGAGTCAGTATATCCTAGAGGAGTTAAGTCCTCACTTGAATATACAAGCATATACCCTCGAGTCCTTTTTAGGTATTTGAAAATATTCTTAATCGCAACCCAATGGTTGGTCTTGGATCCACCTGCAATCGACTTACAATCTTGACCGCATAACAAATATCCAGTCCTGTGCAAAGCATGGCATACATGAGACTACTTACTACCGAAACATAAGGCACCTTCTTCATATGTTCTCTTTCTTCCTCAGACTTTGGAGAGTCTTTCTTAGAAAGAGTAATTCTAGACCTAGATAGTTGCCCACTTTCTTGGAATCCTGCATTGTAAACCTCTTGAGAATTTTATCTATGTAGCCGGCTTGTGACAAAGCTATCATTTTGTTCTTCCTATCCCAAAAGATTTGGATACCGAGAACAAAATTAGCCTCACCCAAGTCCTTCATGTCAAACTACTTGGTCAACCATAATTTGACCGATGATAACGCCTCAATGTCATTGCCAATTAGCAAAATATCATCCATATAGAGTAGTAGAAAGACCACCTTCCCATCCTTAATGTGTTTGTAAACACATGGCTCATCCACATTTTGTGAGAACCCATAAGTCTTGATCACCTGATCAAATCTTATGTTCCAAGAACGGGAAGCCTACTTAAGTCCATAAATTAACTTTAGCAGTTTACAAACCTTACCCTCTTAACCCTTGACCTTGAACCCGTCTGGTTGTTCCACATAAATGGACTCATCAAGATAGCCATTAAAAAAAAGCCGTTTTGAAATCCATCTGTCAAATCTCATTGTCTAGAGTGGCAGCTATGGACAAGATAATCTAGATGGACTTAAGCATGGCTACAGGCGAAAAGGTTTCCTCATAATCGATTCCTTTTTTTTGCGTATAACCCTTAGCTACCAGTCTGGCCTTAAAGGTTTCAACCTTTCCATCCACTCCACTTTTCCTCTTATAGATCCACTTACACCCTATAGGTTTTACCCCTTCGAGAAGATCCACAAGTTGCCAGACCTGATTATTCTCCATAGACTTGATCACTGTGTTCATGGCCTTTGTCCATAGTTTTGAATTAACATCCTCCATAGCCTCTGCGTAAGTATAAGGATCCCTGTCATGTTTATCTGGTTTAGCCAAAAAGGCCTTACCATTGAACATATACCTTTCGAGTTGATGCCCGATCCTCCCACTATGCCGAAGCCCCTCAAGTTGTTGTTTAGGTTTGTTTGGTTTTTCTATTCTGATCAGAATAGTTTCATTTGGAACCTTTGGAGTGATTAGATCACTCCTTAACTCCTTAAGCACCACTTTGCTTCGAGGTTTAAAGTCGTTCATGTAACTCTCCTCAAGGAAAGTTACATTACTTGAAGCCACGACTTTATTTTTCTTTGGGTTATAGAAATAGCCCCCTTTAGTCTCTTTTGGATATCCTACAAACATGAAAACTTTCAAACGTGCTTCCAACTTATTCACATCCTTAAACAAGACATGAACCAGACATCGCCATATACGAATAATGTTTAAGGATGTCTTCCTACCTGTCCACAACTTGTGAGGAGTTTTAGGGACAGATTTTGAAGGCACATTGTTCAAAAGATAACATGCAATTTGTAGTGCATATCCCCAAAAGGATAAAGACAATGATGAATAACTCATCATGGACCTAACCATATCCAATAAAGTCCTATTCCTTCTTTTCGCTACACCATTTTACTATAGAGTGCCTGGTGTAGTCACTTGGGATAAAATCTCATTCTCTAATAAGTGTCCCAAGAACTCATTAGAAAGGTATTCACCACCTCGATCGGATCAAAATGTCTTTATGGGTCTACCCAATTGATTTTTCACTTCAGCCCAAAACTCCCTGAACTTGTCATAAGTTCGCTTTTGTGGTGCATCAGGTACACATACCCATTCCTTGAGTAATCGTCCATAAAAGTGACAAAGTACTCATACCCTCCTCGTGCCCGGATGTTCATCGGTCCACAAACATCACTATCACAAGTTCTAGAACCCCTTCAGCCCTGTTGTCCTTAGACCCGAATGGTCTTTTAGTCATTTTACCCTCCAAACAAGATTCATATTGAGGTATAGATTTCACCTTTAAGTGACTTAAAGGTCCATCCCTTACCAACCTTTGAATCCTATTCAGGTTAATATGACCAAGACGTAAACGCTAAAGATAAGTCTTATTAGAGTGAGAAGTTTTAAGTCTTTTAGAGTTACTATCATTTATCTTAGCATTAAGCAATAAGTCCATCTTAGGTTTGATAAAATATAGATTATTTTGCATCCATCCAGAATAGATAAAAGATTTATTTTTACAAATCACCACTTTATTATTAAAAGAAACCAAATAGGAGTCTTTAAATAAACAAGATATAGAAATTAAATTCCTTTTAAATTTAGGAACATAAAAACAATCTCGCAAAATTAAGTTCATATAATTATCAAAATGAAGATAGATGTCTCTCACTGCTTCTGTTGAGACCAAGGATCCATCACCCATCCGAAGCGTGAAGTCTTTATGAAGCAGACTTCGCATTTCTTTGAACCCCTATAGAGAAACACAAACATGATTTGTTGCACCAAAATCTATGACCCAAGTGTCATTGGATTCCTCAACCAAACAAGTTTCTAAATACAGAAGATCACACCTACCTCCTTTGGAATGGAAGTCCTTTCAATGCTTCTTTATATGCCTGACCTTCCTGCAGAAGAAGCACTTGAGCTTCTTTGAGTTCTTCTTCTTCTTCTTCTTGCTCTTGTTGTCATCAGGAATAGAAGACTTCCCATTCTTAGCCCGTTGCTTCTTTCCATTCCTAGAACTGGGATTGGAACTAGAAGCAGCTACCATGTGTTAGACATGTATGCCCTAAGGAGTAAAAATGTAATATGTTTTTGGAGATAATTTTATCAATAAAGAATTTATTTATTATTTATATACCAAGCTTGTCTTCTTTATGTTCATATTTGTTGAATGTATGATAAGCAAACAATAATATGAGACTATCGGTCTAATCCTTTAAGAATTGGGCATACGATGGACAGATTATGCGGAAGACACGATTCTTAAGGTGACGGTCTTAATCATAAGATTTGCAATCGAGGGAATAAATTTGGGCACTTTATTCATGTAAAGATTATTATGTTATCTATATCCATATTGGGAGATGGTTTATCTTGACCATCGGAGGTGGACTCCGTGAATAGAAACATTAGCACATTGTCATAAGTGACGATGTGTTGGATCGGGACATTAAGTGAATTGATTTGGATTAATAATTCTGTCATGGCAAATCGATTCACTTTAGACAATTGTTTGTATTGTGTCTTAATCCTGAGATAAATAGTGGGCTCGTTGTCTTGACCTGTGTCTTGTGATGTACTAAAGGGTGACACCTACATTTTAATAGTGGTATGCATACTGGTATGTTGGAGGCATGACTCTTGATAGCGTAGACCTATTATTCATAGATATAGAATCCATAGCTCCTCTTTAGGAGTAATGATATCCTCTTATATGCGTTATCTTGTAATTGAAAATTTGGATCCCTCAACCATTTGGATACATAGGTGTAACCAAATGGTATACTATCTTTAGATGGTAAGTTTTGTGATGGTGAGATAATAGACGTAAGATAAAAATAACCAGGAAGGTAAGACAAAACTTATTCTTAAGTCGATTATAGATAATCCTATGGGGATACGATACACTATAATATGTCCTAGAGACTTAGCTAGACAGGCTTTGTAATTCTATATAGTTCAAGAGTGCAGCTCCAAGCTTTTAGTGGAGTAGCGTTAGAGTTAATAATTATGAAATGTATATCTAGGATATTGGGTTTCGTAATTATCGGAAGCTTGATTACATAGGTCCATTTGGTCCCTTTTGCTAGCTCACAAAATCCTGTAATGATACTACATGCTTTTCTGATAATTGGTGACTTATGTTAGATTTATTAGATTGGTTGAAATTTAAAAGAATTAAATAATTCATGTTGAATTAATTTTGTAACAAAAATTAATTCAAGATAAACTTGTTGAATTATTGGGATTAGATAATTCTTATCTGTTTATCAGTTGATTTAATTTTGAGTAAATTAAATCAAGATAAACTTGTAGAATTATTAGGAATTCATATATTTTCTTATAGATTATCTAGATAAAGTTGTTTTAATTAGATAACTTTTTTATTGGGTTATTTGAATTAAAATTGAGACTTTATCCTATGGAATCTCGGGTGAAAAATAAAAGATTTGCTAAGATTTTTTTTTTGCAATTTGGCATGTCAATCCTCAAGTTTGGCCTGCCGATAGGGCAAGTTTGGCCTACTAGTTAAGCAGATCAGCCTGCCTATGCACGAATAAAAAATCATGCGTTTTCATGCAGATCTCATCAGATATTGATACAAATTTTATTCCAACTCGAATTTTTGAGACCTAATCTTATAAGGACTGACCCTAGACCCAACCTCTATAAATAGGGAGTAAGTCTCATAAGTTATTTAGATCAATTGAGAGATTAAGAATGAAACTCTGCTGGTGAGATTCTAAAACTCCCTAAGAGCTCTTGTTCACAAATCACGAACACTAGCTTTGGGTTCTCTCGATTAGTTAGAAGGAGAGTCACCTTGAGGAAGAGCTGTATGTGTGAGCCCACACTCACTCTGATCGTGGATAGAGAATAGGAAAGAAGACTAGTTGGTTAAGGCTCTTGTAGAACGTTACTTCTCTTCACGCATCACAGGAGTTCTTCAGCATTCAAAGGTTAGTAAGATCCGGTTAATTTATGCATATAGCATGTCAAACTTGTGTTTTGGAAAATACACTGATATATAAAAATTTTACAATTTCGCTACGTACTATTTTTCTAACAATTAGTATCAAATCCATGGTTTTTACGTAAATTTACGGGTTTGTGATCATGTTATATGTATAAATTATGTGATCTTGATCTATCCTAAGCTTGAATTTAATTTTATAAAGAGTTGGCATTCTAGGTTTCTATATATTTATATGTTGTCATGGATTATGTGGTAAGTGTTTATTAATTAATTATGGTTGATTAAATTATTTTTTAATTATTTAATAATTAATTAATTTGTACCAATTATGGTTCCTTAGAGGTAAAAATGTATATGTAAAAATGTATATTTAGGCATTTCATGTAATTAGATGACGAACTATTATCTCTGTCTAGGAATTGTTATTTTAATTTTAAATTTATAAGAATTTTGTAATTAAATAATTATTCGGAGAATATGGATCTAGAAGATGGATGATAGCCTCCCAAGTATTTCCTGAGTCTCTAATTTTATGTTTTTGAATTGTTGGAAATAAAATTGATGAATTATATTAAAAAATTATATTTTCTAGATGGGGTGATTTCTACTCGATCGGCATGCCGAACCTTAGTTTGGCAAGCCGATGGTCGTAGATCGGCAGCCGGACGTGAGGTTTGACAAGCCATCAACGGGGCAAAAATTAGGAGGCTTTGGTGGCAGGCCAAACTTCTAGTTTGGCTGGCAGATTGGTCATGAATCGGCAAGCCAATCTGTGAAGATCGGTAGGCCGATGGGTCATGACTGGCAGGCCAATCACATAGATCGGCTTACCGGCAGAAAGTTGGAAATTTCTCTTGAAAAGGTGTAGTTTTTTATGCAGTTTTAATTTTATTTTTGGGACAATTTTAAGAAACATTAAATATGGATTTGACCGGAAACTTAGAGTATTCTATTCATATGGGATTGAAGGCTCACGGATGGGCATTACTTAAAGAAGAATACAGCTTGGAGATTCAAGGATGACGAATCAATAATATGTTTCGATTATTCTCTTGAATCTTTGTTTTCTATTATCTAGGATGGAACCATAATATTACGGTTATTTATTATTAGTTTGCTTGTAGCTTTGCTTGTGTGCATTATGATATGATTTTCCATGTATATTGATAACATGCCATATAGAATAAGGAGTGCCACTTAATTAAAATTGTTCACGCATGTCTTTTAAAATAAAACCTTGATTTCAAAAGATTGAGTAGCAGAAGGTTTTTGAAGAGAGGACCTAAGGGCTCCATCGTTGGTCCATAGGAAGAACATGGTGGTCCCTACCCCTAGAAAGGGATTTCTATCTTGTACCTGTTGAAAAAATAGTACGCAGTAGAATTTTAAAATTTTTATATCAAAGTATTTTCCAAAACACAAGTTTGACATGCTATATGCATAAATTAATCAGATTTTACTAACCTTTGAATGCCGAAGAACTCCTGTAATCCGTAAAGAAAAGTAACATTTCAAAAGAGCCTCAACCAACTGGTCTTCTTCACTATTCTCTATCCACAATTGGAGTGAGTATGGGCTCACACGTACAGCACTTCCTCAAGGTGATTCTCCTTCCAACCAATTGAGAGAACCCAAAGATAGTGTTCGTGATTTGTAAACAAGAGCTCTTAGGGAGTTTCAGATTCTCACCAGCAGAGTATCACTCTTAATCTCTCAATTGATCTAAATAACTCATGAGACTCACTCCCTATTTATATAGGTTGGGTCTAGGTTCATTCCTTATCAGATAAGGTCTCAAAAATTCGAATCAGAATCAAATTCGGATAAATATTGGATGAAATCCATTTAAAAATGCGTGATTTATATTTCGCACATAGGCAGGCCGAACTTTCTCATAGGCAGGCCAAACTTGCCCCATCGGCAGGCCGAACTTTAAGATCGGCATGCCAAACTGTTGAAAAAAAATCTCAACGAATCTTTTATTTTTCACCCAAGATTCTATAGGATAAAGTCCCATTTTTAATTCAAATAACCCAATAGAGAAGTTATCTAATTAAAACAACTTTATCTAGATAATCTCTAGGAAAATAAATAGATTCCTAATAATTCTACAAGTTTATCTTGATATAATTTATTCAAAATTAAATCAATTGACAAACAAAGAAGAATTATCCAATCCCAATAATTCAACAAGTTTAATCTTGAATTAATTTTGTCACAAAATTAATTCAACTGATAAACAGACATGAATTATTTGATTCTTTCAAATTTCAACCAATCTAATAAATTTGGCATAAGTCACCAATAATTAGAAAAGCACGCCGTATCATTACAGGATTTTGTGAGCTAGCAAAGGGGACCAAATGGACCTATATAGTTCAAACTCCTGATAATTATGAAACCCAATATCCCAGATATACATTCCATAATTATCAACACCAACGCTACTCCACTAAAAGCTTGGAGTTGCACTCTCAAACTCTATAGAATTACGAAGCTCGTATAGCTAAGTCTCCATGACATACCTATTGGGTTTTGTTGGATTTTATGATTTAAATATGTACCAGAAAATAAAAAATTAATTCCCATAAAACCCTCGCAGGATCCATGCAATTTGATTAGATTGATAATAAAGTCATAGAATCTTACTAGGATGACAAAACGGACAAGATTCTAGAAGGGAGAGAGCAGGTTCACTCCGATGACACCCTAACTCGAGTTTTTAGCATTCGGGATTAGATTCAGACATTGTTACTTTGACCAACGTCCTCTGCAGGTATACACACGAACAGACTCTCTCAAAAACGAGTTGGTGTGCTAGCACCCTCTTTTTGCGTTAAATGACTCTCTCTAAATTTTAGGGCTTTAATGTCTTTTGCTTTTTTTAATGAGAGAACACCTTTTCTCTTCTTAATTCAACCAGACTCCCTAAAATAGATATATATATATATTGACTTCGAGATAGAGTCAGATTTTAACTAGGGTAAACTGTAATTCGAATATGATTCAAAAAATCTAGATAATGTCTGTAATTCGAATATGATTCAGATAATCTAGGCAATGTCAAATTCAATGAATCTAGACATATCTAGTACATCAAATCTAGACATTATCAGGTTCATCGAACCTAGACACAGTTAACTCAAAATTCGTTCTTGGTCTGTTCTAAGTGTGTGACCCTGTAGGTTCACATAACGTTGGTAGTGGGCTTGAAATTCTGTTTCTGGCCCACAAATCATAAGCGGCCTCTAGCAAGATATTATGATACCCAAGTAATGCGAATGTCAATAATCCAACATAACCTAATCCACAATAAGTATTAAAGTCCTTTTGTCACTAGATACCTTGATTAAACATAAGGCATGGTTTATGTCATCCTTATACTATTTAGTAATATTATTTCTCGATCTTAAGTAGACTGATATTGATAACCCTTATCAATTCATTTCAGTATGGCCATACATTTTTCTCCAGTCTCACTTATTGAGGGGCCCATAGATATCTTTCTCATAATAAATGAGGGACAAATTCCTTCTTAATCAGTTATATTCCTCACATGATTCACTCTATATCTAACAACAATCTATTCCATCATCCTGTTAAAGATAATATGAGATTGTGTCAAAATATAGAACTTGTCATGTAGGAAACCATGGTGATTTCAGGTCAGAGGACTAGGATAATACTCTTGTGATGAGAATCACTTATGACAATTATCCATGCAGTATTCTCATAGCGAGTCAATCCAATACATCATTTCTCAAATATGTATCTATGAGTTGACTTAGTATCTTATACACATAATTAGTAAAATATAATCATCATTAGATAGACATAGCCATATCTACTAAAATCATCTATGAAAGTAACGAAGTACTGAAAACCTCCTCTAGCTGCAGAACTTAATAGGCCACATACATCAAAATGTACAAGGCCCAATAAGTCATTAACCCTTTCACTATGTCCAGTAAAAGGTGTCTTAGTCATTTTGCCTAATAAACAAGACTCACATACTTCAAATGATTCAAAACCAAATGAATTCAAAAGCCCATGTTGATGGAGTTTCGAAATACGTTTCTCATTTATATGGCCCAAACGACAGTGCCAAAGATAGGTAGGGTTTAAATCTTTAGATTTAAAATTCTTTGTATTTACATTATAGATGGACTTTTCATTTGTTTTTTCAATGTTTAGAACATAAAGACCATTTGTTCGTGGAGCATATCCATAGAAAATGTTATCACGATAAATAGAGCATTTATTATTCCTAATAATACACTCAAAATTTTTCTTGTCCAAATAGGAAACATAAATAATATTCCTACTCGTAGCAGGTGAATAATAACAATTTTCTAAACTTAAAACAAGTCCACTAGGCAAAGTCAACTCATATGTTCCTATAGCTAAAGTAGCAACTCTTGCTCCATTTCCAACTCGTAGGTCCACTTCCCCTTTAGCCAAGGTTCTACTCCTCTTAAGACCCTGCACATTGGTACAAATGTGAGACCCAGATCCAGTATCTAATACCCAGGAATCAGAAGTAGACAAATTGACTTCTATAACATAAATGCCTGAAGGAGTAGTCGCACTACTCTTCTTCTTCTTCAAATCATCCAAATAGAGCTTGCAGTTTCTTTTCCAATGGCCAGGCTCATTGTAGAAAAGACATACTCCTTCCTTTGGTGGTTTAGCCTTAGGTTTAGGATTGGGCTTGGGCTTGGGCTTCTTAAAGTCCTTGGAAGCCTTATTCTTGTTGTTACCCTTTCCTTTCCTTTTCATACCTTTCCCTTTATTAACCATCAACACATCTTTTGTATTCTTGATGTTCTGTTCAGCAGTCTTAAGCATCCCATGCAACTCAGAAATAGTCTTCTCCATATTATGCATGTTGTAGTTCATAACGAACCCATCATATCCATCTGGCAAAGATTGCAGAGTGATGTCAACTGCAAACTCTTAGCTAATCTCAAGACCAAGTTTCTGCATATGATCAAGATGACCCTTCATCTTCAGAACATGAGGACTCACTAAACTGCCAGCAGTCAACTTGCATGAGAGTAATCCCTTTAAGGTGGCAAACCTCTCAATTCTAGCTTTCTCTTGGAACATTTCCTTGAGATGGCCTATCATGGTATAAGCCTCCATTTCCATTAGTTGCTTCTGAAGCTCTGATTCCATGCTTCCAAGCATGAGGCAAGTGACATCAATAGAGTCATTGAGATGCTTATTGTGAGCATCCTTTTGAGCTTTAGGAGCATTAGCAGCTGGTTCATCAAGGATAAGTTGATCAAGGACATGTTCTTTTCTTTCTTGCTTAAGAACAATTCTCAAGTTTCTATACCAGTCAAGGTAGTTAGTCCCATTGAGCTTATCCTTCTCAAGGATCGCTCGCAGTGACAAGTTAGATGTGGTGTTTGATGCCATTATCTACAACAAATATATACACAGAGTACTTAGCATTTTATTAAACAATTTTTAACGAGGCATAATTTAAATCCCACTAATTTTATCAAATCAATAACCCTCAATATTAATTTGGCAATCACAACAATTGTAATTTTAGTAGGCCAAGATCCATATTCACCTCCCTTTTAGTAAGCTTTGGCTTATCACCTAAAGTATGGTTATTTAGGTAGGTAATACTTTACCAATTACATCTTATGTAACTCTTGGATAAATATGGGATTTGACATCACATGTCCTAGAAAATTAAAATCCCATTTAATGCCCTAGGTCCAAAACCATTTTGATAACCTAGTTAAGTCTAACCATTTCAAACATATGGATATCACTATTATCCATTATGTCT
>CAMOHE010056755.1:0-22860 GCA_946598075.1 Artocarpus hirsutus
TCTAAAATTATTTTTGACAAAATGTCGAATCTAATTGGAAGAGGGATGAACTTTAAAAACCATGGATTGCTTCCCTTCTCTAAATCAGCTAAAACCCAGACTACGTGACGTTTCAAATAAATAGCTTTCCCTTCATCACAGTCTGGCCATTTCCATTTGATCCAACAGCTACAACTAAAGTGATAGATAGTCCGGTACTTATATATGAGTGGATTTTATAATTATTCCAATGTGTATAAATATATATATATATATAGATAAAGGCATTAATTATAAGGGCTTCCAGACATGACTTGGCTATAAATTTGTAGCATTATTTTGAGTATTTGATATATTTACAACGCTTAGTGTTTGAATAGAGTTCAAATATTCCTTTCACTCAAATTTTAAAAATATAAATGAAAGCCACTTTTTCATGATTTGGTATTTGAATTTTTCACAAAACAATCACATAACATTATATATATACACGTTCGTTTATTTATTTTCTTCAAAATGTACAATACTAATAAAATTCGGGAATTCTTACGGTGGAAAAAACTATATTGCTTTACCTAGATGTTTTAACTGTCATAGATGACATCAGTTAAAAGCCTTGCAAAATTACCTTTTCCACAAGTGCAATTCCCTAAAATGTCCATATCACTCTCTACAATGCCATTTATCACATACATGAAGTTTATTACTCTCTAAAATGCCCTTTTCACTACAACAAAAAATTATTCCACGCTGCTAAACCATAGCATATATCAATATTCACCTGACAGTCAAGAACTACAAGACTGCAAATTAATACTTCCATTTCCAAAATTGATGGAAAAATTACATCCACCGCTCTTTTTTCCTGTCTTAGACGACACTATCACACGAAATTAGCTAGCCAGCCTTCAAGAAAGACGGGCTAGTATTAATAAACCGAAAAGAAAATTTAAAGCACCAAACACTACTAAATTAAAATAAAACTTAACACTCCAAATTAACGATAACACAATCATGGTCTCCTACTTCCCAAGAAAAACGTTGGTGAGAATAGTATTCGTCTGCAGGGAGGCCTTCAACAATTTCAAGCCCTATATATATCCATATAAACAAGCACAAATCGATATATTAATTTACCAAAAGAAAAAAGAGCAAAAATCTACATTTGTTAAAACAATAAAATCAAAAACAATAAGAAACTCTATTATGAAACCATACCTCATTTATGCCTACGGAAACAGTCTTCTCCTCAAGTGCACCCACCTCCTTAACATTGAACTTGTTAAGCATGGTAATGCTTGATATGGTTGACATAGGCTTCACTTCAAGATCGTCCATAATCATATATGTAACTACACCTTTCACGAAACCTCCTTCATGATCAGCAGATGACCCTCCAACACGATTAGGAGCCGGGGGAGCCACATAGGCCAACTCCCTTGAGATGGTGTTATTGCAATAAGTACACCAGGCTCCTGGCCTTTCATCGGACCCACGTTTGTAACAGTTCCCACAGATGTACAGCTTTTTAGTACCAACTGAGGTGTCACCGTTGGCCGTCAACGAGAGAAGGGGGACAGAAGAAGAGCCGATTGATGAACTAGGCTTCAAAAGAATGTCTTTGTTAACATTGGGCTAAATGTAAGTGTTGCTTAAATTTTCAAAACTCTCGTAAAGCTTCCCGAGAGTTCCAACCATGCCTTTTGTTGAGAGGAGCCTGATGATTGTTCCCACAGGCAAAGCCAAAAGGGTGAAGAGAAAATCGGCAAAGTCCTTGCCTGCCTCAGCAAACAGGATCCTTTTTTCCTTCGAGTCGATCAGAAGTTTTAGATTGATTCTCGAATCTGCCGAGCCTGAGGTTGCCATTTTCAATAAATTCCTGTTGTTATAGTCCTAATATTATATAAGAGATCAATGTATAGCGTGTATATATATATGTACAGTTTTACATCTTCTTATATATATATATATATATATATATATATCCTGGCGAATAAAGAGATGATAAAGGCGAATTGAGTGATTGTTTGGTTCTCCCACGCACTATGACAATTGCAATATTGACTATAATCAAAATACCATTTAAGATTATGCATGCATATAATTGCATATTGGACGTTTCAAAAGGCCAAATGGGGCTTGGATATTTTAATCGTTCGAGATTATGGAAATTGTAGTAGACCCCTAAATTAAGAAAACGTGTTATAAATATACGTTGTTGTTTGTAAAACGTTCAGAATTCTGTAGAATCATTATCAGAAATTAATTAAGGAAGGAAAAAAAAAAAAAAAGAACTTTTCAATTGTTAAAGTGAAACGCGGGAGAGCATGTCATGGGAAAACAAACGACCTTATAATGATATTAATATTCTTCCGTTTCATGATGATCATGAGAATACATGTTTCAGCCTTTTGTTTAGGTCATCCAGACGCACCCGAGGTAATGAATATTGATTGGTTGGCCTCGATATATATATATATATATATATATAAGTGATAAACTTTTTTTTTTTTGGCTGAAAACTGAATTTCATTCCAACGAAAAGGCAAAGAGCCTACAACTAGAGAAGGACTAACAACAAACTAGAAAAAAACACACTGGACCAATACACTCTGAGACAAACGGAACAAAAATCAAGACTGAGAAACAGCACAAAAGAAAACATACAGGGAAAAACCAAAAAACAAGCGACTAAACTTAAAAAAACAAATACAAGCCAGACCAGAAAACACACTAACTAAAGCGCAGCAGAAAACTCTCACGGAGGGTGCTGCCTGCGAATAAAGACGTTGTGTGTTGCAACCGAGATGTGAAATAAAGATGGTATGAAAATGTTTGGTTATATAGGATCTTTTCAATCTAGGAATAAAGGTTTTTCTTTTCAATTTTTTTTAAAAAAAATACTTTTCGTTTAAAAAGTCAACAAACCATCATCAAAAAAAAAAAAAAAAAAAAAAAAACTAGAAAGAGGCTTAAGCAACCTATGTTTGACATTTCCATATATTTATCACATTGGGACTAATTTTGGAACATTTTTTTTCAATTTAGTGACTACATAAGTTATGAATTTTCATCGTATTTAATTTTATTTATTTATTTATATAAAAAAGGGGCCAATTTAACAGCTTCAACCAAAAATCTAACACATGGACTTTAGAGGTTATTTATAAGATAAAATAGTTCTAGGGGACTAATTTAAAAGAGAGAGAAGAATTCATAGACTGCTCCTAATTAAATTTATCCTATTTCTTTATTTACATATATATTATTTGCAAAATAAATAATTTGTGAATATTCAGTGGGGACTTACCAAAATTTAATAAGTGAAATCAATAGGTAATTAGAATAGATGTCTGTTAAGAATATGATGTTTTTTAAATGACATATTTAAAAATAAATAAAGTGAATTTTTCATTACATTTTACGTGCATGTATTTTGAACACTTTATGAATATCATTAAATTTCATAATTATCTATGTGACCTTAAATATGATATATAAGTATTATATGTAAGAGGATAGTATTTAAGGATTATAATTAAAATGGTCAGTAACATATAATTAATTATTATAAATAATTATTCAATTAAAGTGTAGAATGTTTAATTGAGCATTACTAGTACATGTCATTTTCATTTAGAATAGAAAAGTCTTATCCAAGCCGTTAATGTATTGAGTCATTGAATGAACTTAGTATACATAATAAGATTATGTAGGAGCAAGACATTATGTGATATAAACAACTAATAATTTCTGTTAAATACAGCAAGTTCTAATTATATCAATCAATGGTCATATATAAGATGATCTTAATCTTGAGTTATTAGTAGACTCCTATTTAAAGATTTGTGTCTTTTGATTTACTCGGTACTGATATGAGAATCTAATTCTACTCCTTTTTATATTGGAGGCATAATGAAGTAAGTAGCCAAGAATATTAATATTATAAAATGGAATTCATTTCTTCTCCAATGAGAATCAGATAAATAATTCTCTTGAGTAAGGATTCAGGGCTTAAATAATAAAAGCAATCAATTTGTGTTTAAGTTTATGAATTTATTGTTCAATGGATAACCAATGATACTCAATGATAAATAAGTAATTAGAGAAGTTAATAGATTTTACTTAACTCTAATTATGAATTATTTTTGAAAAATCGACTTATATGTAATGAAATATCAAATGGACAACTCTAAAAAATGAGTAATTAAATATCTATAATTTTTAAGAGTGCAATTCTAAATATTTAGAGTTACATTTCAATTAATAATAGAGAAATATATTAATTAAAAAGTTTAATTAATATATTAGTTTTATTGAAATTTGAAATTATGGGTTCTTTAGTTCCCCACCATCCTTACAAACAATATTTAGATAAATAGAATTATTGGTTTAAGTAATTAATTTACAATTATATAATTCTAAATTAAATATCACATAAAACAAATTAATTATGAATTAATTTATAATTATCAGATAATTAGATTATAAAAATAATTAATTTTGGAAGACACATAGAAGACGGGTTACATTATATGCGGCCTACACACATGATGTGTGGCGCCGATAGTAACAAGAAAAAGTCTCTTATGTACTTCAAAGCTTATTTATCAAGTTTTCATATTTAGAATTTCCACTTTTGGATAAATATGCTTTAATTCAAATATGGAAAGTTAGTTTTGGAAACAAACGAGATTGAGTAAAAAGTCTTCTTTCTCCTCTCATGGCGCCAAACATAGAGATATGGTATCTTTGTGTGGCACCAATCACAATATAAAGCAAGGGAAACTGTCTTTTATTTTAACTAAATATCTAATATTTAAATAAAGAAACCTTCTAAAAATAAATGGGTCTCCCATTTTTTAGAAAGTTATTCATCTCAAGATCTGTTTGCTCATGCATTGAGATTAACGGGTGATTAAAAGTTAATTGAGTGATCCAGAAAAACCTTTATTCTTTTTTGTGCCCAATTGTTTGTCCAGCGCTGCGTACTAGGCAACATGTATGATGGTTTTGTCTTATAGAGAATGTCTTTGCAATATAAGTTTTCCAATCATCTCTGATCAACTAGGTAAGCAAAGTTTAATATATTTATTTAATGTTAAATTAATATAATTTGTAGCATATTTTACAAAAGTTATGAGAATATTTTTGTTATTTATGTTCCTTACTATAACTACGTTTTATTATTTTTTGTAAAAATTGTTTTCCAAAACCAACATAAATCCCATGCCATAAAATTAAAAATTTCCCAAATCAATCCCAAATGAAAATCTGCTTAAGCTCCAAATTGAACAAAACCATAACTCCTTCCCCGTAGCCACCGAGACAACTTACTTACTTGCTAGTGATATCAAATAATGAGTTTTGTTGTTGTGACGAATAAACTTATTAGACCTAGAACGACGAGGCTTGCTTTTTAGACTTTGTGTTCGTTGGGGGCTTGTGGAGTAAATTGCAGGCATGCGGTGAGCCAGAGGCGGGTGGTTTAGCAATTGGATAGACTTCTTGGACATTTTTTTTTTCTATGTATCTTTTTAGTAGTAAGGAAACGAGAACTTTGAAATCTTAAATCAATTTATATGCTCAAATGACAAACTATCCAATAAAGTATAAACAATAACAAAAAGTCTCAAACTACTTTAAAATCTAGGGTTCAAAATGGTCAAATATATAAACATCGTATAAAACAAGGGTAATTTGTTTTAGCAGTCCCCAGTCTTTCACAAAAGTGAACATTTGGTCCCCAACCTTTTATTTTTAATTTATCAGTCATCAACATTTAATTTTAATTACTGAGAGACCAATTTAACAGTCAAATAATTAATTTTGGATGGAAAAATATGACAAACTGATCCCCTAAAGTTATAAAAAGTGATAAATTGGTCCTAAAAATTATCAAAAAGTTAACAAAATAGTCCCTAAAATTTTCAGCAATTAAAATAAAAAGTTTGGGGATTGATGAATTAAAAATAAAAGATTGAGACTAAAATCGCACTTTTATAAAGGGTTAGGTATAAATGTGACAATTTACGAAAAAAAAAAAAAAAAAGGGCTGCAATTTCAAGCAGCCAATTACCAAATATTAATTATTTAAAATTGGCCAGCGGGTTTAATGTTATAATCTTAAAATTTTAGGAATTTTTTGAAAAGTTTCAACCATGTCTATATAGACAAATAGTTGGCAATTAAAGTTTTAATAGGCTGTATGAAACCAAACGTTGTTAGTCATTAGCGAGTTGGGGAACATAGATTGAATCTTCCATCAGCGAGTTGAGGAACATAGATTGAATCTTTCGCAAGTCATATAACTTGATGTCCAATATTAAATCAAACATAATTTTGATTAAAAAATGTGCTTGGAGACATTATTGATTTTGGGCATCACAATTAATAAAAATGGGTAATGTATTCCTCATTGTAGAATTCACTTTCTCTACTTGATTGTGTGTGGCATTAAACACAACTAATGCCTTTTAAGATTGTTCAATTTTAATTGTTCACAGATCAGACGAAAATTTAGCTGCCATGAATCATATAGATCGTGTTTGTTTTACTAGTTTAGTCCAGTTCAGCTTAGTTTGAGTGGTCATCACAGTTTAAATTGATGTTTAATTAAGCATTTGATTCGAACTAAATTGATAGTTCAAACTAAACTGAACTGCCCAACTTTGAATTCAAATATTCTTTTATTTCAATATTTTGAACTAATATTAAATAGTGATTTCACTCCGATATATTTGTATTTATAATATAACACTATTATTTTATAGGAAAAATTTTAACTTAGTACCTTTTGTTATATAGAAATATGCATTTGGTACCCTAAGTTGTGTAATTTTTAATATCGATACTTCGACCTTTTAGAAAATCTTTTTTAGTACCTCGAAGCTTTTTTTTGGGTTACCAAAAGATATACTAACCTTTATTATATGATATAAAAATTGACCAAAAATTTTTAATAAAAAAATTGGAGTTAGATCTCCCAAGTCCTAACTTGCTCACTTCACTTCTAGATCTCCCAAAAAAAAAAAAAAAAACAACAACAACAAAATCATCTACCTTCATCTTCCTTGCTCACTTACCATCCAATTCATGAAAAAAATTGATATGATACAAAACATTGAAAAAAAATCTGCAATCCTCTTCTTCATCTTTTTTGGTGCTCTTTTTCATCTTATTTTGAAAAAATTGTCGTTGTTGGTTTCATGTCTCTGTTCTCGCTCGCCTCTGGCTCCAGTCAAATCCAACTTGCCAGCGGTGTCTCTATCCTTCCACCCAGCTTAGTCTCTTCCTTGATCTCGGTAGTCGAAGGCCTCCTTTCTGCCATGATGTTCCTCTTCTCCCAACAATGGTGGGAGCAATGGAGGATAAGATGGTGAAGATAGCAGTTGGCTTTTAGAAATAGCCAGCCTATTTGTAGCCAGAACTTTCGGTGAAATCACCATCGCTGTCATTGAGCTCAACGACCAAGGTGTCTTCTTAGAAGGCAATTTTTTCATGATCCTTTAGTGTCTAATTCCCTTGATCCTTTGCCCAGGTCCAGCCCAAGCCACTGGATGTGAGGAGCTCCTTCACCTCGTGGAAGGAGCCCTGAGAGAAAGTCTCGCTTAAAGACCAAGCTTCTCGAGCACAAGCTGCTGAAGGAGCCGTCACCAGTGTTCTGTTCCTCGAGAATGAGACTTCAAAGCTGGAAAGAACTTCAAAGCGAATCGAATGCTTGGAGGCAGAGAACAAGAGGTTGATAAGGGAAATGGAGGAAATAAAGGTCAAAATTAGGGACATGGAAGATTAGACTCCATTTTTTTTAGTTATTGGGTTTCTTTATTAAAAATTTTTAGTCAACTATTTATATTTTATAGTAAGGGTAAGTTTGTCTTTTGGTGTCTCAAAAAAAGCTTCGAGGTAAAAATTTTTTTCTAAAAGGTCAAAATACCGATATTAAATATTATAAAACATATGGTACCAAATGCATATTTCGATACAACAGATGGTACTAATTTGAAATTTTTCCTATTTCATATTATTTTTTAGGGCTAATAGCTTTGAAGATCTCTAAACTTTTAAGTTTGTGACAAAATGGTCCCTTAATTAATTTAATGAGTTAAAGAAGTCCTTGGATTAATAAATAGTGAGCATATGTGGTATTTCCATCTATAGGTTGTTAAATCACACGTTTTTCTTCACATGCAACACACGTGGGTGGGCAGTTGATGGTGAAAATTGCATTTTCCATTTTACGGAGATGACTTGGGGCTTAATCCAAAATTCATTTAGCAATTTTCTTCTCCTCCCTCTGTTTTTCCACCTATTAGCCGACTATTCAAGGAAGTACGACCCAACAATCAACCATGGTTGCTGCCAAGAAAACAAGATGGAGAACCACTCCATTTTTTATGGCAGCATAAATTTAGGGCAAAATCACTGAAGCTTCATGGATATGGGGCCTGTAGGTGTAGTTTTGCTTTTGCGGGAAGCCATGGCCAGGGAGCACCTCTTGACCAGTGGCGGAGCCATATGGTGCCGAGTGAGGCAGCCGCTCCCATTGGCCTAAGTGGCTCCTTTGCAATTCAAGTCTAATGTTAAAATTTTTTACACTTTATTGTTATTATGCCAACATTGAAGCTTATTCTTCACCATATTTATTTTAAAACTTTTTAAAAGTTTTAACTATGTTCTTGTATTTTATCTTTTAAATTTTTAAGGCATTTAAGAACCTTGATTTAAATTGTTCATTTGAACCAAAAAAACATTGTTGCAATTTTAATTTTTTAAGGAAAAACATTATAATAACCTTAGTTTGAACCAAAAGTGTTTACTGTAAACTAAGGTTTCTAAACAAACTATTATATTTTAATTTTAAAAAAATGAATAAGCAATACTCAATCACGATATTATATGAATTTATCATTTTATACATTATAAATTTCAAAAGTTGAATTAAACTTTATTAAAATAATAATAATAATATGCTTTAATTACAAACTTTTAGTTTAGTTCACCACTCTACTAAAAAATTTCTTGGTTCCATCACTGCTCTTGACTGATTCTTTTTTTTTTTTTGGTTATTTTTTGTGCTAGTGATTCGTCTCTTATGTGCTGAGTAACCAAAACAGAGCAGGTGTTCTTTTTTTTTCCTTGTTAGTTTTTTGTTTCTTAGTATGTATAACAATGGGCTTCATTTGAATCTACTCATACCATGTTTGTTTGACTGGTTCGGTCCAATTCAACTCAGTTCAAACGATTATTACAGTTTGAATTGGTGTTTGATAAAGCATTTAATTTGAACTAAACTAACAGTTCAAACTGAGCTGATTGTCCAACTTAAAGTTCAAATCCCTTTATATTTCAACGTATAAAACTAATATTGAAGAGTTATTTCACTCCTATATATTTGTATTTATAATTTAACAATATTATTTCATATTATTTTTTTAATTAAATAATTTCTTTTTAAACATTTCATATTTACTTTAATTAAATAATTTTTTATGCTTCAAACTAGAATTTTCAATTTTCATCAAAACACAAATTCAAATTGAATATCCGGTTCAAATTAACACTGTAATTACACATGCAAAAGCCAGTTCGAATGACTATTTAAACTACACGATTTAAAATTTTTTATTCAAACAAAAAAAGTTCAAACTAAAGCGAATTGAACCAATAAATGAAAACTGCAACTTGGCAATATGGCAATACTCTTTTTATTGAAACAGCTATTTGAATTAGTGGTGTTATCATGCGAAGAGGCCTTTGGATTTTTTTGAAGGGTATTGTAGACTATTGCAAGCAATCACAAGTTTGAAGAGTACCATTCGTTTGTAACCCCCAATGGATGGAAATACCACACCAGCTCACTATTTGTTAATTCAAAGACTTCTTTAACCCATTAAATTAGTTCGAAACTAATTTATCACAAATTTAATAGTTTAAGGACCTTCAAAGCTATTAACTCTATTTGTTAATTAAATAACTTTTTTATATATTTTATGTTTATTCTTTAATTAAATAATTTTATTATGCTTTAAACTAGAGTTAATCAATACCAAAGCTGTCAATTTGGGCCGGGTCAAGCAACCTGACCCATGGCTCATATCTTTTGGCCCGGGCCTAAGCCTCGAGCTAAGTTGGGGTGAAGATTTAGGCCCAAGTTAGAATCGGACAAGGCCAGGGCTAGCCAAATTAGATGATTTTTTTAAAATTCTCTTATAAAAATTCAGGTTTAGGCCTCCATTTTAATTAACTAGCCGGTTCGATTTTTTCTTTTGGCCCTATGAACAAGGCTAGGAGGCCCAACCTCTAATTAATATTCATTCAAACACAATTCATATTAGATATCCCTTTAACTGCACATCTATATGCCATTTTGGATTTGTGTATAAAGTACACAATTCAAATTTTTCTTTTCAAACCAACGAATTGAACAGGATGATAATTTGACAAAGTATGTCACATTGACGGAAAACTTTTAGCCCTCATTATCATTTTGCTGTTGTATACGGTGGTGAATTGGTTTTGTTATTGTACTCTATCATGTCTACATGTTTTTGGCTTGAAAAACTTTTTTTTAGTGGTTGGGCTGGAGCCTGACAAGAGCCAGGCTCCAACCTTTTCGGACAGAATAGAAGTGCTCTTTTTGTTTTTATTATTTGCTTTAAATCCTACAGTTAATTACTAAATATAATAATTGATAAGCACTATTTAAATGGCAAATTCATTTGAGAAATAAATTTATCAGTTTAGTACCAATCACAAAAGTTGATTCTAATTTTCTAATAAGCCTTGAAAACTGAAAATCACTTGATATTTAGACTGTAACTAGTAAATAATACAGCTGATTAAACTTTCAAAAAAAAAAAACACACACACACACACAAGTGTTGTCGAGATCACAAAACACGAGATTTCAAACTTGCTTATAACGCTCTACTGTGAGACACGCACCAACATTCAGTGACGTCGCTTCGTTGATGCCTTCTTCTTCATGAAGACATCGGTGAGAACAATACTTGATAGCAAGGATTGCTTCAACAGTTTCAAGCCCTAACAAAATTGGAAAGATAATAATATTATCAATCGCTTGACGTACCTAGCATGAGCAATATGTATGCATGTATTAAATAGTTATACACCCAAACAATTATACAAGCTGTTAAACTTAAATAACCTTAATTAAGATACCAAATTAAGTAAAATTAATGATTAGAACCTTTGGACATATGGGGGGAGAAAGGTATTATATGAAGAGTTTTTCTTCATATCTGTCATTAAAATAGTAGAGCATTTGCGAGTGTTTAAAAGTTGTATATAATTATTTTTCGAACTCTTGAGACCAAAACTAAAAGGGTGTTTTAGCAAAATCAGTTGCTATAGTGTAAAGCTACAGTTTTCAGTTTTGATCATACTTTTTAAACACCTTATAAATTAGAAGTATTTACTATAAAAGTAATTAATTAGAAATGAGAAACAAAATTCTTGTCACCTTATTCATGCCTAGTGAAACCGTCCTCTCCTCAAGCGTCCGACCTCCTTGATATTGAACTGGTCAAGCATAGAAATACTAGATATGGTGGACAGAGGCGTCACTTCCAAATCATCCATTACCATGTACGTCACAACTCCTCTCACGTAACCCCCCTCCTCACCAGACAAGGGCCCAGCTGTTTGCGCAGCAGCAGCCGCCACTGCCGGCAAAGCAACGTACGGTGCCTCCTTAAACATAGCGAATTTGCAAGTAGGACATACAGCTTTGGAGTCGTCGGAGACATACCGGAGGGAGCAGTATGTGTACCCACAAACATAAAACCTTTTCGCCGATGATGAAGTGCTGATTGGCAACGAGAGAAGCGCTGAAGTAGTACCAGCGTCGCCGGTGCCGATTGGCATCTTAGGCTTGAGCAGGGTGTCTTTGCTGACATTGGGCTGCATGTAAGCGTCGCCGAGGTTTTCCACGTTGTTGTAGAGTTTTCATAGCGTTCCCACCGTGCCATTATTCTTCGAGAGAAGCCTGATGACAGTGCCGATGGGCAATGACAGAAGAGTGAAGAGAAAATCGACGAAGTCCTTGCCTGCTTCAGCGAAGAGAACCTTTTGGTTTTTCTTGTCAATCAGCAGCTTCAAACGGACGCCGGATTTGGTCGATGACATTATTTTGTATCTTAATTAATGAATGTCTCTGTAAAAGTCCCAAAATCTGTTTAGTTTAATGAGACATTTGTGCGTGTGTGTGTGTGTGTGTGTGTGTGTATATGAGCCTTCCATTTGGTAGGTGAAAAGGCAAAATGATGATTATGGTTGCAAATTTGAGTTATGGTTATAGAAGCTACCATTATCCACTAATTTATTTGCTTATTTATTCGTCCCAAGAAATTACTTTTTCCCCTGAAAGTTGAAACGATCATTAACCTCATCATATTGAATGTGATGTATGCACAAAAGACGATACAAGGGGAAAAAAAAAAAGAAATATAATTATTCTTCTAATATTTATGCTGGTTCATAAAAGCCATTGTAATACCTTTTGGTTTGTCCGCCCTAAGCAGTTCAACCTAGAGGAAGGAATTACACGATTAGTATGGTCGAAGAGACAATATATAATGATGAAGATGAGAAATGAATTCATGAGCGAGAGGAAAGTAGAAAGATGGAGTACCTATGCGCCGGCGCGGCCAGCTAGGGTTTTGGGAGAAGATGTAGGGCGTTTTATAATTCGACAATTAATTTGGATGGGATTACCCAGGATTGAATCAACTGAAGCGACGTACACTTTGAAAATTGTAGTAAACATAGCTCTTTCTAAATTAATTGTAATAAATAACACATTTGTAAATATAAGTTGTAAATAAGAAATTTATGGTGTGAATAATTTATATACCATGTAATTAATTTTTATTTTCACATCAAATAGATTTAAGGTGCAAATAATTTATTTACACCTTGCCTATGATGTAAATAATTCTTATATATACAGTAAATAAAAATATTTATATAATAAATTTACTAATTACTAAAAATATTTTTAAAACCTACTATTTACTTAAAAAAGATTCAAAATTCTTCTAATTCTCTCATTCTACCTTTTTTTTTTCTAGAATTAGCACCTTTTGAGACAATTTTCATTTACGAAATAAAATGTGAAAACTTACTATGTCACTATCCTAGTGGAATATTTTTCATATTTTATTAAGATATTTTTTGTGTCATATCAAGATATATTATTTTTCCAATGTCAACTTGTTTACATTTCTTAACCACAACATTGATCCAGCCACAAAAATATTTTGATGGGATATTTTTTTTATCCTTTTAGGATATTTTTGTATCCTATTAGTGTAAAACCCATGGTTTTATTTGAAAAAGAATTCAAAATTTTTGGGTCATTTTGAAATTTTTAATAATATTGGGAATCTAAAAGGTTCTTTTTCAAAAAAAAATAGATGTCTTTTTCCCTTTGACCCCCCATTTCTTTTTTTTTTTGTTTTTTTTTCTTTTCTTTCTTTTCTTTTATTTCTTCTTCCCGTGGAAATAGAGACTACATTGCCCCTACCGCTAGCCAATCTCTGGCCGCTGTCTACCGACACACGTCGACCAATCAGATGCACCACCACCCAAAACTTTTGCGCTGAAGTGCTACTGTCAAATGCACTGCCAGCCGCTTGAAATGGGGCAAAGAATTCCATGCCTTTTTGGGCTTTCGTGGATGATTTTGGCTTGGTTCAGTTCCCTCTTCGATAGCCAGTTACACCGTCGGGTTCCTCTTGTTAAGAGGAACAAGACCCACCCTACCTCAAGCCCGATTGTTGTTAAAAAATACCAGGCCACCGCCACCCCTTTCATAGGTTTTGTGCCACTTTTTTGGTGAGCTGAGCTTCGTTCTAGAAAACCAACCTTGGAACGGTGATCTTCATGTTGAGATCGATTTAGTATTAATCTCTGCCATAGCTTCGCTAGTCAAACCGTGGTCATCATTGGTCAACGATGGTCAACGATTGACCTTGACCACTTGAGTCCAAGAGCTGCACTTTTGGCCTATTTTCAACATTCCGAATGCGTTCACAGCATCAAAATCATGATTCAAAGCTTTGAACATTGAGTTGGTGAGTCAAAGATTTAAACGAGAGCTTTGTTTTGGTGAATGGAGTCCTTTTTGCTATCGAATGCTAAAAAACTTAACTATTAAGAACTCTTACTCATCCTTCGTGATATTTTTATTTAATTAGCCAATGAATTCAAAATTTCAAATTAAATTATGTGGATTTCAATATATATTATTGTTGTTGTTGTTGTCGCTGTTGTTGTTGGTATCGTTATTGACGTGTTGTTGTTGTTGCTGCTGCTGCTGCTGTTGTTGTTGTTGTTACTATTGTTGCTGCTGCTCCTCCTCCTACTACTACTACTACTACTATTGTTATCATCATCAACATCATCTAAAATTTGTTATTGAGTCGGTTTTTACATAAATTTTGATTATAAGTTGGTTTCTATACACATATTGATTATTTATATGTTTATTAATGATTTAGAATTCGGATCAATCATATTATATTTGAGTTTGGTCTTATAAATTTGATGGTTGGGATGAAATGTTTATTTGGCTTAATATAATTATTCTGCATAATGCATCTTGCAGTTTTGGTGTATCAAAATATATTTGTAGCTTGTTTTCTTATAGGTTTAAATTTTTGGTTTTAAGAAAAGTAAGCTATTATGCTGCCGAAATTTTTTCAAAACTAACTAACATAGGTAGAATGATTTAGGAGGGTTTTTAATAGTTAGATGGGTTATAATCAGAGCCAATATATGTTGAGACCTTAAACGGTGCCATCCGACAACTTTTAAGGCCATCTAAAGTATTCCTCAAAGTTATATCTCATGGAGTGCTCATTTATTGGGCACAACGGATATCCCATATTTTTGGTACCATCATTACTATATGGGTTATCTCAAGGGTTGCTCCTTCGGGGCACAACGGACACAGAGTGCTCATCTAGGGCACAACAAAACTTACTATAACATTTCTTTTCTTCATTTCCTTCGCTAACAACTCAAGATATGAGTGAAAGAATTTGAGTGCTATTTACGAATTTTAAGTTATTGATTTATTTGATAAAGTGATAACTTAATGAATTTTTATATTGATATGAAATTTTGTTCATTAACTTTTTAAGGATTTTGAATACAATAATAGTAAGAAAGATCGAGAGGCAAGTAATGAATTTTCTATTGGGTACTGTGTACTTATCCCTTACTTTTCTTATCATGTTAGTCAATTGTTACTTGATGTCTTGGTTTGTTGTCGATGCTTCACACTATTTCACACTATTCAATTGGTATTCTCACCTTACATTTTTATTTCTTATTAGTGCATGAAAAATACATGGAATGAATACTCCCAGTAGATAATTAATTATTTATAAACTTTGTTTTATTTATTATTTGAATTTTTTAATTTATTTTGACTAAAACTACGCAGCTGTATTTTTTCGTATTCTATAAGCATTCATTTATAGTTTGTAAATTTTTGTTTAAATTTTCTATTTATATTTTATCCTCTTTTTTATTTAATATTAAAGACTCTGGAGCAAACTTGATTTACTTTTATAATTTTATAGGCCCAACTATGGTTTTTAATTTTTTGACTTTCTAGATATTTAAAAATATTTCTTTCAATTTAGTCACTAACCCTGATTTTAGGTCGTGATAATTAGGATAATTTTTTCTCCTCTCTTTCTTCCTCTCTCCTGTCTCTTTTTCTATCTCTCCTTGTAATCGTTTGCTCGTCATTGTCGGAGTGCAAGCTGTGCAGTAATATATCATCTACTAGTGACAATCCTAATTCAATGAAGATGAGTTATGGCCCTTGGTGTTTGCAATCTGGTTTGCAGTGGTGACACAAGAACCATGGAATGATAGTGAGTCTTGATCTACAGTGGTGGTTCAACTTCAAGAAGACAAAACAAAGATCGCGATAAAGACAACTACACCAATCAACAAAGCCTCTTCACAAACCCACGCCCGTGTCTTTTCTGGTAATATAGTGCTTTATTTTAGGTGGTGAGAAAACAATGATGGAAGATTGACGACGATCTGACATCTTCTGCCTCTTCTTCATAGATTGACAACATGTGACTGGTGATCTCTAGTGTTTGGCGCGAGCTCTGACAAAGGTAGAGAGAGAATAAAGAGAAAGAGGAGGAGATAAGTTAAATAGATTTTCTCTTTTTTTCCCTTTTCGAAAGAGATCAAAATTTATGGCATAAGTTTTTCTAAGTTTTACTTGTCATGTATAACATAATTAAACTTGTTTAAAAGACGACACACTATGTAATTTTCTTGTGGACTACTCTTGGTTATTAAGCCCACGATTGGGATTTATATCACTTTCTTGTGGAGAAATTTACAGGGAATGTCCCCTCATACGCATTATTTATCAAAATTGCCCCTTGCTTTTGTCTAGAGTCATAATTATGTCAATGGTAAGTTGATTATAGCGATATTTAGGGTTGTTTAGAATAGCTAATGCTTCTACTTTTTAGTAGTAGAATAAAAGAAGTATGTGTTATAGCTTTTCATTTGGTGTTTGGATAAGACATAGAAATTGCTTTTTAATTTAAGGGGAGCTTTTAAACATGTCTAGTTAAAATAAGTAAAAAACTTTTATTGTTGTGAGAAGTAATGTAATAAAAAGATATAGATATAATTTGTTATTTACAAATAAAAGGTTAAAAGAGTCAATAAAATAGCTTTTCATAAGCACTAGTGTGACTTGATGTAAGAAGATTATAATTATGGTTATCATCCTTTTTATATTTGTAGTATTGTTAGCATTAGCTTATCTATTGTATTAGGCACGTTAAAAGCACAAGCACAGCGTGACATGAGCACAAGCATAAGATATTTTTTAATCTTGGTATGACACGAGCATGGCATGAAGCTTGGATAGGCCAAGGTGAGCATGGCATAAAGCATGCTTAGGCCCAACCAATTATGCCGGCCCAACATAATTAACATCTCTATGCACTTGTCTCATATAAATCCACAATATTCACATTTAAAGGTCTAGCTAACTATTCATCTTCAGAGAAATTTAGAGATCTAGTTAATCATTTATTTTTAGATAAAGTGTTGTGCAAGAATGGAAAGGTGCGAAAATGAAAAGTGAATGTTTTGAAATGGATAAAATGATTTGAAAAAAGCATATCTAAAAAATTAAAAAAATAATAATTCCAAAGAAGAAAGGAAATAGATTTGCAACAGTTTCATTTTTTGTTTAAATTAATTCTACTTTGTTACAACTTTATTTCTCTTAGGATATGTTTGGTAAGAAGGAGATGGGTGAAGGGGGAGAAATAGAGGGAGAGGTCTGCTTTAGTAGAGGATTGAATGAGGAAGATGAGGGGTAGAAGGATGTGGTCTCCCTTCTAACTCGCCAAATTAAATCCTTTCATTAATGGAAGGATATAAACAATTTATCATTCTTAAGTTTCAAAAGACTATTTTAGCCTATCAACATATTAGTAATAATCAATAATATAGATGGAACAATATAGTGATTAAACAAATAACTATCATCTATCTTTTTAAGTTTCCTTTCATCCAACTAAACAACATGATGGAATACTATAATCTTATCTATCCTTTATACTCTTCATCCATCTAACTCTTATCATCCTTCCTATTTTTCATCCTCTTATCAAATGGAAGCTCAAAGTCCTTGCATTGATTGGCGTAAATAACTCAAACATTATTATGAGAATTCTATGGTAGGTATGCACAAAATCCTCTAGTAAAGTTAAATTTTTAATTGTTTTATCAGTAATATGATTTGCCGTGTTCTTTTTAATTTCAAGGTGGGAACCCCTATCTATAAGGTTTTGTTTGACTATTAGATTTGATCAAATTAACTTTTTTGTAAATATGATGGTTGAAAGATATATACCTATCGGTAGATTACTCTTTTAATTCTCGTAAGAGAAATTGTCTTAATTTTGATGTGATTTTATTCAAATCTAACGCCTAGAATGTTTATTTTCAATTGATAGAATGCACCATACCTTCATCAGATAAGCAACGAGTAAGTAATAATAAAGAATATTTAATTTATGAAAAATGCTTGAGATATCAACTATGATCCCAACTTGTATACTAATTCATAAATTGTCATATTTTTTATTCGTAAGTGTTTGAAAGATTGCCACACTATTAGACTACTTTTATGAATAAATTAACGATAACTCATAAATTAGGATAAAATTAGGATTAAAGTTGGTATTCATAGCATTACTCTTTATTTATTATAGGAAAATATTAAACAACATCAGTGCATTGGAAAAGAAAAATTTGAAATTGAAGATGATGTCTCACGCTTCCCTTCAAGTCATAGTAAGGTAAGTAGAGTTTATTTTCTCAATACGTGTAGTAACTAGGTCAATTATTAATTTTGGAAATAAATTTCCTATCAACAAAAGAACAGAAAATTAAATCTTTTTCAGTTTTGGGACAATCTATGGTAGAGTGAGTTGAGAGGCACTATTTATAGTGTTCAGTTTTCAACCGTCTGATGGTATTTAACGGTCCTAAGAGGGAGGGTGCATAACAATACGGTGCACACACTTGTAATGTATCAATATTTTAAAAAGCCTATTATGAGAGAGAAAAAATCCTTTTGATTATTAGAGAATAACTTTTTGTCAATTATTAAATAATGCATTCGACAACAAAAACAAAGACCATTGTTTAATGAGGTCAGTCATGCTCTTGCCTAAGTAGGTAGGCATTCATCTACTAATACCGTATCGTATGATTCCCTTCCATTGTTTATTTCCCACCTTATGGGGTTGGATTTGCCTTTTCCTCTTTGAGCCTCCAATGAAGCTTCTTCATTTAAAAAATAATAATAATAATTGGAACCACAATCGTTTAAAGAGGGCATCAAGGCCGTGCAGAGCCACCAAAAAGAAACCATATCAAGAAAAAGATGGAGAAGAAATACAAAAGGAAATAATCCTATATTATAGAAAGAATTTGTAATAGACGATAGTTTTGTTCCTCCATCTTTCTTTGACAAAAAAAAAAAAAAAAAACCTAGCTTTCTTTTCTTCTTCCTTTTTAATGGACTGTCCTACTCTAATTATTTAAAAGGGTGTTTGGCAGTTGTAATCGGGACTATTTTCTCAGTTATAAATAGTATAAAACTCTCACATGTTCAATAAAAAAAAATACAAAATTTTCACATAAAATAATTCTAACCAACAATTCTAACCACCCTATCAAACATCCTATAAGTATTTTTTTGTAAAAAGCCTTTAATTCTTCACGTTTTGTCTCTGAATCCAATGGTCTTTTTCTTCAACCAACCCACCCACGAATGGACCTCCTTTGTTATTCTTCCTCTGTTTTTCCGATTATTGCATTTTCTAATATTGATAACAGCTGTCAATAAAACGTCAGCACCTCCTCTAGAGGTCTTGTTAGAAAATAAAAATTAAGGGTGGTTTGTTAGTATTTTTATTTTATTTTTTGTATTTAAAAAGTATTAAAAATAAAAATATTTTAAAAAATATGTTGAGACTGTTTTTAAAATAGTATTTAATTGATATATTTTGTCTGTTTAAGAATAGAAGAAAAAAGTAAAAATATGTTTGATGTAAGTGTTTTTGAAAACATACATTAAAAAAAATAGCGTAGGTTTATAACTATGGAATAAACCTAAAAAATTATTATTAATATAATATTGATTATTAATGTAATATTAATTACTAATACTAATTATAATTATAACTTATTACAATTATCTAAGAATACCTTACAAATATATATATATATATATATATATATATATAACCAGACAATTGCTAAAAATTTATCAGAAAAAAAAAAAAGAAAAAAAAACTTTGCTTGAACTTTGAAGAGGGGCTTATAATCTTGGAGTCGCCAGCTCACCGGAGGAGGGGCCTTTCAATCTTGGAGCAGTCAGTCTAGGTGGGTTGTTAGGATCTTTGGGGTGGGGATCTTGGAGTTGCTGAGGGACGGTGAGGGTCGATGGCAGAGGGTTCTAGGGTGGGGCGGAGAGGGTCGCCGGGAGGAAGGGCTTTGGCCTTAGGGTCGCTAGCCTCGCAGCTTCGTCGTCATCGCTGCAATTCCGACAAGTGATGGGTTACTGGGCGTGGCGGAGGAGGACGCGATGGGCGACGGGAGCACTAGCATCGCTAGAAGAGGTGGGGGAGGGTGCTTGTCGGTGCTGCTGTTGGGAGAAGAGAAATTGAAGGAATGGGAGAGAGTAAGAGAAAATGAAAACAGGTTTTTTTTGGGGTCTTTTTAAGGGGTGTGTTTTTAGAAATATTTTTATTTTGGGTGGGCTTAAAAATTTAACCAAATAATGTTTCAAAACTATTTTTATTTTTTATGTCGTTGAAAATGGGAAAAACTATCTTAAAAACAAAACCAGGCACTAAGTTTTCTGCTCAAAAGATTTTGCAGATCTGATGGGGAGTCTTGGTGGTGGGTTGAAAAAAAAAAAGGAGCGTAAATCTGAAATAAAACAATAACTATCGTGTGTATGAAGTACTACATAATATCTTACTTTATAACCTTGCATTTTAACACAACTTTCCCGTTGGATTGAACATTATGGGTAGTGCACCACAGCTGACACTGCCATAGACGTTCGCTTTAGTTTTTAAACTCCAACAATTTTATAAGGTTTGTTATTCTGTCTAGTAATATTTTCGTAAAAATAGTTTTTTTTTTAAAAAATATAAATTTTTTTAAAAGATATATTAAAAATATTTTTAAAATTTTTATCTTAAAAAATATGCAATAATATTTCTAAAAGTTTCTAAAATAATACCAAACGTGGCATTTTTCGCTTTTTTTTCCTTTTACTTTTGAAACCTTGTTTCTCTTGAACCACCCTCCCTCCCCTCACCCTCTCCGCCCAATCTCTCTTAATCTCCTTCGCATAAAGAAAGAAACATCTCTAGAGGCAAGCTGCCAGAGAATGAGGCAGTAGAGAGAGGGGGAAAGATAGAGGTAAAGAGAGACATGAGGTGATAAAGGGGGAAAAAAAACCTTAAGTTAATATCTAAGATGAAAGAGTCACTGGGGAGGAAGAAAAAAAAGGAGCCGGAGGAGGTGAGAGCCACGAAAGAGGAAGGAAAGAGAGAGAACTGATTTGGGAGGAAAGAAAGCGGAGAGACATGGCGGTATAGAGGGAAAGAATGATTGAGAAGATAGTGGAAAAAAAACAATGAAGTTACAATCGTTAGAAGAAGGGTAAAAATGGAAAAAGGAAATAGTTAAAAAAGACTTTTTACTCATTTTTTTTTTTTTATGAATAGGTTATTTACTTTGGTTGATGACCAATTTCATACAAGCCCTTCAAAAGTTCAAGTCCATCATTCTCGACCTGCAACGCCAATGGACTCACTCCAAGGACCCAAGCTACGCTTGGAGAACTCACTTGGGTAGTGATTTGGTAAGCCATGAGCAGTCAAATTGACCTATTTATTTCAGTTTGATTTAATTTAATTTTAAATCTTGCTTAGGTGATTTTAAAATTGATTGAGCTAGAATAAATAAATGATGGAAAAAGTCAAAAAAAAAAAACCCCTTCTTTTTACCTTAAAGATAGCCAAAAAGCATTTGTCTCGCCTTAAAATAGCCTAAAAATAAAAACTCAAGCCCAAAAATCCTTTCGTTAGCGAAATATGGCGAGAAAACCTCGTCATGAAGGACCAGGCGTGCCTCTAGGAGAATCAGTGCATGCCTCCAGGAGCACGCCTCTAAGAGTACCCTCTTTACGTTTATACAACCTTTATTTGATGTTGCATACAAGCGTGTGATGCCTTCGTGAGCACTTCCCATGCGCATTTTCAGAGACACTTAGATCGCGTATTAGGCATTTTAGATATAGCGAAAATGGCAAAACCTCATGATGACAAAAGTGTCATGCGCATCATACCTTTGAAGATAGAGAGTCAAACTTGGCCAAACTGCTCTAGGAGCTTCAGGCCTAGAGAAAGGTCTAAGAATCAATGCAAAATCCGTAATTCGTCTTAATTACATATCATTTATGGCCAACTCAATATTCAAACCAAAAAAGTCCCTAACATGTTTGCTCCAAAGGCAATGGAGTGTTGCATGCACTCTCAGAGCATAGTGGCACTATCCTTAAAGCAAACCATCAATTCTCACAAATTTCTCCTGTAAACCCCCCTTCTATTTTCACCATTCAACACGAACTTTGACGCTCATATCCATTAATTTCATGCCATTTTTACCCTCAAGAAGCTCTAAAATTCTTCTTATTCTTCCAAGTTTGCACTCTTCAAAGAAATTATTTGTCTTCACTCTTGAAGATCAAGATCTTCCGTCAAGTGCCTTTCATCCTTTTCCTAGATTTGAGAGGATGTTTCTCGAAATAATTTGGAATTTCACTAGAGCTTTACACAACCTTTAGAAGTCTAAATCCTTAGTTGAATCCTGTGTTGGAGATGATCTACGTTCGCCTCCAAAGCACTTTTTCAAAAAAAAATAAAGGATCCTAAAGCTTTGTCCCTTCAACCGCGGTCACAATGCCTCTCTTTCACCACTTTACAAAAATACGCCAAATTCACTCCCAAAAGCAACTTTGCGAACTTTAGTTGTTTGGCAACAGAGTAAGCCTAAGATTTTTTTTTTTTTTTTTACTTTTGAGTGGAGTTAAACGCGGCTCAAACTCCAACCATAAGACTTACAACTAACTAAGCTACATTCACTTATCAATTAATTATAATATAAAACCCTCATATATTAAAATATTTTAGTTTCAACTATACCACCAAACCCTTAAAGTTCGGGGGGGGGGGGGGGGGGGGGGGGGGGGGGGGGGGGGGGGGG
>CAMOHE010056755.1:22880-32917 GCA_946598075.1 Artocarpus hirsutus
TTTTTTTTTTTTTTTTGGTTTTTGGGCATAAAAAAACTAGCTTTTTGGGCATCAAGACAGTTTCAGTTTTTTTTGTTTCCACCATGGTTAGGTTCCTCTTTTCGATACAGTCTTTTTTCTCTTTTCTCTGAAAAAAACTGGGACAGCTTCGATGCTCAGAAAAAGTCCTTTTTAATGCAAAAAAAAAAAAAGGAGGTCATTTACTTAATTTCAAATTTTCTTAAACCCTTTTTTCAAATTTTGCCAAGCGTATGTGGTATTTCCATCTACAGGTTGTTAAATCGCATAGTTTCCGTCACGTGCAACACATGTGGGTGGGCAGTTGATTGTGAAAACTGCATTTTCCATTTTCTGGAGATGATTTGGGGTTTAATCCGAAACTCATTTAGCAATTTTTCATCTCCTCCCTCTATTTTTCCACCTATTTGCTGACTATTCAAGGAAGTACAACCCAACAATCAACCATGGTTGCTGCCAAGAAAACAAGACGGAGAACCTCTCCATTTTGTATGGCAGCATTAAATTAGGGCAAAATCACTAAAGCTTCATGGATATGGGGCCCGTAGGTGTAGTTTTGCTTTGTGGGAAGCCATGGCCAAGAAGCACCTCTTGACCAGTGGCGGAGCTAGAGGTGGCAATAATCGTGTTCGTACCGTGTTGGTGTCAGCACGTTTACAACACGATACGTTTAGTCCAAACACGAACACGACACGCCTATGACACGCGTAACACGACACGACACGATCAACACGATTATTAAACTTCCCGTAATGGGTTGACACAATAACAATATGTATATGACACGTTTATGACCCAATTAACTAAAAATTAAAAAAAAAAATTAAAAAAAATTAATTTTTTTTAAAAAAACCAATAAAGAAAATTAACAAAAACACAATATCTAATTAATACTAACCTACTACAAATATTTCAAATATTTTTATTTTTAAGTTTAAATGTCTTATAAATGAGCAGGTCGTGTTGTGCCGTGTCAACACGTTTACAACCTATTTAATTAAACATGTTAAGGCATGTTTAATGTGTTAGTACGAATCCAGCCCGTTTATTTTCGTGTTATTCGTGCCAACTCATTTATGACACAATTAATAAACGTGCGGTCTAAACCTGTTTATCTCGTATCGTTTTCGTATCGTGTCATCATGCATGTCTGAAATTGCCGGCCCTAGGCGGAGCCATATGGAGCCGAGTGAGGAAGCCACTCCCACTGGCCTCAGTGGCTCCTTTGCGATTCACGTCTAATATCAATTTTTTTTACATATTTTTGTTATTATGCCACCATTGAAGCTTATTCTTAACAACATTTATTTTAAAACTTTTTAAAAGTTTCAACTATGCCCCTGTATTTTATCTTTTGAATTTTTAGGGCGTTTAGGAACCTTCGTTTAAATCATTGATTTACACCAAAAAACATTGTAGCAATTTTAATTTTGTAAGGAAAGACACTATAATAGCCTTAGTTTGAACCAAAAGGTTTAGTTTAAACCAAGGTTTCCAAACAACCTATTATATTTTAATTTTAAAAAATGAAATAAACAATATTCAATCACGGTATTATATGAATTTATAATTTTATAAATTTTAAATTTCAAAAATTGAATTAAACTTTGTTAAAATAATAATAATAATAATAGTAATAATAATAATAATAATAATAATATGCTTTAATTACAAAATTTTAGTTTAGTTCACCCCTTTGCTAAAAATTTTCTTAGTTCCGTAACTAAATTGACTGATTCTTTTTTTTTTTCCTTATTTTTGTGCTAGTGATTTGTCTCTTACGTGCTGAGTAACCAAAGCACAGTAGGTGTTCTTTTTTTTAACTCGTTAGTTTTTCGTTTTTTAGTATGTATAGCAATGGGTTTCATTTGAATCTACTCACACTATGTTTGTTTGACCGGTTTGGTCTAGTTTGACTTAGTTCAAACGACTATTACAATTTGAATTGGTGTTTAGTGAAGCATTTAATTTGAACTTAACTAACAATTCAAACTGAGCTAATTGTCCAACTTAAAGTTCCAACCCACTTATATTTCAACGTTTCAAACCAATATTGAAGAATGATTTCACTTCTATATATTTATATTTATAATTTAACACTATTATTTTATATTATTTTTTAATTAAATAACTTCTTTTTACACATTTCTTATTTACTTTACTTAAATAATTTTTTATGCTTCAAACTAGAATTTTCAATATTCATCAAAATACAAATTCAAATTGAATATCTTGTTCAAATTAACACTTTAACTATACATACAAACGTCTAGTTCGGATGACTATTTAAACTACACAATATAAATTTATCTAAAAGAACAAGTTCAAACTAACATAATTTGAACTAATAAATGAAACAGGGCTTAGTGGTACTGCAACTTGGCAATATAGCAATACTCTTTTTTATTGAAACAACTATTTGAATTAGTGGTGTTATCATGCGAAGAGGTCTTTGGATTTTTTTGAAGCGTATTATAGACTATTGCAAGCGATAACAAGTTTGAAGAGTACCGTTTGTTTGTAACCCCCAATGGATGGAAATACCACACCAGCTCACTATTTGTTAATTCAAAGACTTCTTTAACCCATTAAATTAGCTCGGAACTAATTTATCACAAATTTAAAAGTTTAAGGACGTTTATAGCTATTAATTCTATTTATTAATTAAATAACTTTTTTTATATATTTCATATTTATTCTTTAATTAAATAATTTTATTATGCTTTAAACTAAAGTTAATCAATACCAAAGCTATCAATTTGGGCTAGGTCAAGCGGCCTGACCCATGGCCCATATCTTTTGGCTTGGGCCTAAGCCTCGGGTCAGGCTGGGCCAAAAATTTAGGTCCAAATTAGAATCGAGAGGGCAGGGCTAGCCCAATTAGATAATTTTTTTTTTACAATTCCCTTGTAAATATTCGAGTCTAGGCAACCATTTTAATTAACTAGATGGTTCAATTTTTTCTTTTGGCCCTATGAACAAGGCCAAGAGGCCCAAATTTACACTTCTAATTAATATTCATTCAATCACAATTCATATTAGATATCCCTTGAACTGCACATCCATATGCCATTTTGGATTTGTGTATAAACTATACAATTCAATTTTTTCTATTCAAACTAACGAACCAAAAAGGATGATAATTTAACAAAGCATGTCCCATTGATAGAAAACTTTTAGCCCTCATTATCATTTTGCTGTTGTATGTAGTAGCGACTTGGTTTCGTTAATGTACTCGATCATGTCTACATGTTTTTGGCTTGAAAAACTTTTTTTAGTGTGGTTGGGTTGGAGCCTGGCCCCTTTACGGGAGCCAGGATCCAACCTTTTCGAACCGAATAGAACTGCTCTTTTTGCTTGTATTATTTGCTTTGAATCCTATAGTTTATTACTAAATATAATAAATGATAAGCACTCTTTAAATGGCAAATTCATTTGAAAAATAAATTTATCAGTTTAGTACCAATTACAAAAGTTGATTCTAATTTTCTAATAAGCCTTGAAAACTGAAAATCACATGATATTTAGCCTGTAACTAGTAAATAATACAGCTGATTAAACTTTAAAAAAAAAAAAAACATACAAGTGTCGTCGAGATCACAAAACATGAAATTTCAAACTTGCTTATAACGCTCTACTGTGAAACACGCATCAACATTCAGCGATGTCGCATCGTTGATGCCTTCTTCTTCATGAAGACATCGGTGAGAACAATACTTGATCGCAAGGATGCCTCCAACAGTTTCAAGCCCTAACAAAATTCGAAACATAATAATATTGTGAATCGCTTGACGTACCTAGCATGAGTAATATGTATGCATGTATTAGAATAGTTATACACTCAAACAATTATACAAGCTGCTAAAATTGAGTAACCTTAATTAAGATATCAAATTAAGTAACCTTAATTAAGATATCAAATTAAGTAAAATTAATGATCAGCACCTTTGAGCATATGGGGGGAGAAAGGTATGATATGAAGAGTTTTTCTTCATATCTGTCATTAAAATAGTAGAGTATTTACGGGTGTTTAAAAGTTGTGTATAATTATTTTTGGAACTCTTGAGACCAAAACTAAAAGTTTGTTTTAGCAAAATCAGTTGCTACAGTGTAATGCTATAGCTTTCAGTTTTATCCACGCTCTTATAAATCTAAAATATGTACTGTAAAAGTAATTAATTGGAAATGAGAAACAAAATTCATGTCACCTTATTTGTGCCTAGTGAGACCGTCTTTTCCTCAAGACGTCCGATCTCCTTGATATTGAACTGGTTAAGCATAGAAATGCTAGATATGGTGGACAGAGGCTTCACTTCTAAATCATCCATTACCATGTACGTCACAACTCCTCTCATGTAACCCCCTTCCTCGCCAGACGACGACCCAGCCGTTTGAGCAGCTGCAGCCGCCACTGCCGGCAAAGCAACGTACGGTGCCTCAAACATAATAGTTTTGCAAGTAGGACATATAGCTTTGGAGTCGTTGGAGACATACCAGAGGGAGCAGTATGTGTACCCACAAACATAAAACCTTTTCGCCGATGATGAAGTACTGATTGGCAACGAGAGAAGGGCTGAAGTATTTCCAGCGTCGCCGGTGCCGATTGGCATCTTAGGCTTGAGCAGGGCGTCTTTGCTGACATTGGGCTACATGTAAGTGTCGCCGAGGTTTTCCACGCTGTTGTAGAGTTTTCCTAGCGTTCCCACCGTGCCATTATTCTTCGAGAGAAGCCTGATGACAGTGCCGATGGGCAATGACAAAAGAGTGAAGAGAAAATCCACGAAGTCCTTGCCTGCTTCGGCAAAGAGAACCTTTTGGTTTTTCTTGTCGACCAGCAGCTTCAAACGGATGCTGGATTTGGTCGACGACATTATTTTGTATTTTAATTAATGAATGTCTCTGTAGAAGTCCCAAATTCTGTTTAGTTCAATGAGACATTTGTGTGCATAGGTGTGTGTCTATGTATATATGAGCCATTCATTTGGTAGGTGAAAAGGCAAAATGATGATTATGGTGGCAAATTTGAATTATGGTTATAGAAGCTATCATTATCAACTAATTTATTTGCTTATTTATTCGTCCCAAGAAATTACTTTTTCCCCTGAAAGTTGAAACTATCATTAACCTTATCATATTGAATGTGATGGATGCGCAAAAGACGATACAAGGGAGAAAAGAAAAAAGAAATATAATTATTCTTCTAATATTTATGCTGCTTCATAAAAGCCATTGTAATACTTTTGGTTTGTCCGCCCTAAGCAGTTCAACCTAGAGGAAGGAATTACACGATTAGTATGGTTGAAGAGACAATATATAATGATGAAGATGAGTAATGAATTCATGAGCGAGAGGAAAGTAGAAAGATGGAGTACCTATGCACCGGCGCGGCCAGCTAGGGTTTTGGGAGAAGATGTAGGGCATTTTATAATTTGACAATTAATTTGGATGGGATACCCAGGATTGAATCGACTGAAGCGACGTGCACTTTGAAAATTGTAGTAAAGATAGCTCTTTCCAAACTAATTGTAAAAAATAACACGTTTCGTAAATATAAGTAGTGAATAATAAATTTATAGTGTGAATAATTTATATACCCCTTATTTATCATGTAATTAATGCTTATTTTCACATCAAATAGATTTAAGATGCAAATAATTTATTTACATCCGTAAATAATTCTTATATACACAATAAATAAAAGTATTTACATAATAAATTTACTAATTACTACAAATATTTTTAAAACCTGCTATTTACTTAAAAAAGTTTTAAAAATCTTCTAATTCCCTTATTCTCCTTTTTTTCTAGAAATAGCACCTTTTGAGACAATTTTCTTTTACAAAACAAAATGTGAAAACTTACTATGTCATTATTCTAGTGGAATATTTTTGTGTTCTATTAAGATATTTTTTGTGTCCTATCAAGATATATTTTTTTTCCAACGTCAACCTGTTTACATATCTCAATCACAACATTGATCCAGCCACAAAAAATATTCTGGTGGGATATTTTTTGTATTCTTCCAATATATTTTTGTATCCTATTAGGATAATTTTTTCTCCTCTTTTACTTCCTCTCCCCTGTCTATCTCTTTCTCTCTCTCTCTCTCTCTCCTCGTAATCGTTGGCTCATCATCGTCAGAGTGCAAGACCATGCGATAATGTGTCATCTGCTAGTGACAATCCTAATTTGACAAAGATGAGTTGTGGCCCTAGGTGTTCGTGATCTGGTTCATGGTGGTGACACAAGAACTATAGAATAATAGTGAGTCCCGATCTAGTGTGGTGGCTCGACTTCGAGAAGATGAAACAAGGATAGTGATGAAGACAACCACTCCGATCAATGAAGCCTCTTCACAAATCCATGCCCGCATCTTTTCTGGTGATAGTGCTTTATTTGAGATGGGTGAGAAAACGATGATGGACGATTGATGACAATTTGACATCTTCTGCATCCTTTTGGTATATCGATGATAGGTGACTAGTGATCTCTGGTGTTTGGTGTGAGCTTTGATGATGAATGGAGAGAGCACATAGAGAGAAAAAGAAGGAGATGGGTTAATACATACTATAAAAGCTCGATAAATGAATGTTCTGTAAATTAATAACCTTGCTTAAATAATAAAACCTTCTAGTGCCGACTTGGACCAATGAACTAAATTAATAATCTCACTAAATGCATAATATAATAATTTTTTTTTCAAATACTTTAGAGCCCAATGAAAATATAAACTAATAATTGACAAATATATATATATATATATATACATATATATAATTTATAATATTAAAGACTTTTTCCCTTGACACCTTCTATTTTCTCAATTCAGTTCTTTTGCAAAATATGCATCTAAACTCAATTGTTTTTTCTTTGTACCTAAATTAAACTTAACATTGTATTTAAATTTTTGCAAAGCATACGCTACATCTGATACAATTTTTTTATGTTGTAGCAAGTAGTTATTTAAGGTTACTATTGCTTGAAACGCCTCTTTTGAGGAAACATTTGGTAATTAAAACACAACTGTCGTCTAAATCATGATCATCATCTGCAGAATATGTATTATTCTTTGAATAATCTCTTCTTCAATAGATGATTCCATCACCGCATCATTTTTTCTAGGATAATTACTGAATTTGGATGGGATACGCCTTGGGCTAAATTACTTCAGCCCAGGATTTAATCGACTGAAGAGACATCGACAAGACTGTGAGGTTTTTTTTTTTTTTTGGAAAATGGTAGCAAACATAACTTTTTCAAACTAATTACAATAAATAACACGGTTTGCAAATATTTGCAGTGAATAACAAGTTTATGGTGTGAATAATTTATCTACCCCTTATTTACTGTATCAATAATTCTTATTTACAGAATAAATAGATTTACGGTGCAAATAATTTATTTACACCCTTGTTTATAGTGTACATAATTCTTATATACACAGTAAATAAAAGTATTTACATAATAAATTTACTAATTACTGCAAATATTTTCAAAACCTACTATTTACTTAAAAAATGTTCAAAATTCTTCTAATTCCCTCATTCTGCCTTTTTTTTTTTCTTAGAATTAGCACCTTTTGAGACAATTTTCACTTACGAAACAAAATGTGAAAACTTACTATGTCACTATCCTAGTGGAATATTTTTCATATTTTATTAAGATATTTTTTGTGTCATATCAAGATATATTCTTTTTCCAATGTCAACTTGTTCACATACCTCAACTACAACATTGATCTAGCCAAAAAAATATTCTGGTGGGATATTTTTTTATATCCTTCTAGGATATTTTTGTATCCTATTAGTGTAAAACCCATGGTTTTATTTGAAAAAGAATTCAAAAATTTTGGGTCATTTTGAAATTTTTAATAATCTAATGCAGAATAAGGGAAGACATGGAAATTGGACAATTTTAGCAAGTTAAGAGACGAGAGATCAACAGAGAAATAAAATAAAATAACCGCTAAGATTCCACTTGGGAGTAAAGTAAACCAAAAGAAACTAATTATTGACCTCGTTCATGCCCAATGTAACAATCTTCTCCTCAAGTTCGCCGACCTCCTTCACATCAAACTCGTCAAGAAAAAGCAGTGCTTGGTAAGGTGGACGTAGGTTTCACTTCTGATAATCCATTATCATATATGTGACTACACCTTTAACATAGCCTCCCTCTCCGTTGCCGAGGGACTCTTCTTGTGCCTCATTTTAACTTGTAACCAAGGACACCTCAGTTGTTAGTAAATTATTGCAAATGGCACATCTGGCTCCATGGCTTTCTGACACAAGTGGCTTCGTTGGGTGGCACTTACAAGTGTACAGCTTCTGATTAGCCGCCGTTCATATTAACATATGGTTCGGAACTTCCAACTTGTGACTTAGGTTTAAGCAGGGTGCCCATGTTGACATTAAGACTTCCACATTTTCAAGGCTTGCATAAACCTTGCCCAGAGAACCCATCATGACATTGTTTGTTAGCAACCTAATCACGGTGCCAACAGGCGAAGAATGAAGTGTGAAGAGAAAACGAATTCCTTGCCCGCTTTGGCAAACAGGACTTGCTGCGTCTTTTGTGGATCAAAAGCTTCAAATTCATTTTGGAGTTGAACATTGTTGTTTCAAGTTGGAAGCAATTTATTTGTTGCAACATTTTTATATACAAGATTAACATACCACGTTGGAGGGTCCAAATTCATTTGCTATTGCTCATTTTGAAGGGGAAGGGATAACGCCAAAATGAATCAAGTCAATTCTTCCAAGTGCTTGTTTGTTTTCTCCCACGACGGACACAGAAGTCCATTAGGCCATTATTACAAGTCATGCCCTTTTGGCTCCTCCGGAGAGAGTAATGGATTGAGATTCGAGAACACCCAAAAATCATGCAACTAATGAAGAAGACGGCTAAAAATGCTGATTATCATCAATAAAACAATATAATAGATTGAGGTGTAAAATGTTGTAAACAAGTTTTCAACAATAGCAAATGCTGATTTGTAGCTCAAACCTTTATTTTAAGCGGTGGTCACATATGTCAGACCAATATCTAAAGTATAAAGAATGGGTAAAGTTGTCAGGGGAATCAATGAATTTGATGACATGTTATATCAGCCATATGATTAGGTGAGGATCTATTTCTTGAATCAGGCGTGATTACACATCTGACTTTTCTTACTAAAAAGTAGAGTTCAAAGTATAAAAATGAAACGTTGGGAGAGATCTTGGCATGTCACTGGCGAGAAAAGCTCAAATGATCTTCATCCCAAATTTATTACACTACTATGAGAAAACATAACCAAACATTTTAAGGCGTGTAATAATCTAAATTAAAATATGTGTGTCAGGTTGAGCCATAGCCTATGTAATCTCAATAACCAAAATGAAATTTGCATATTATATTTTTCACTAAAGAGTTGCTAACGTTTGCGCTTAATTGGCTTTTAATTTGCCCCCATAAACCAGTACTTACCAGAAGTAGAACGTGAAGATACCTGTTTGATGATGTGTTCAAATGAAGAAGAATTTGCACCGTTAAGGAAGATAGTGATAGTGTTAATAAGAACATTAGTGAATATGATAACTACTGCTGGCTGCATAACACAATTTTTTTTTTAATGAAATTACACTTGAATGAAACATGGGTAGCGGGGGATGTTCAGTTTTTACAGTAATGGAAATAGTTTTACTCAGAATAATAATCGCTGCTAGAGAAAGAAGAGGAAGATTGGGAGATCCGATGGGCGGTTTTGGATCTTCAGTTTACAGACGCAGCGGAATTATGTTCTAGTTATTGTTTTCCAATGGAGCAGATGAGTTATAAGGTTGAACGATGAATTACTTGGGACAATGAAAAGGAAGAAGTATGAAGAGCAAGTTGTCCGCTTCTCTTGATGCCTTCAACCGTATTTGAGTTTTTGAGGTTGAGATGGGAGAAGAAATATTTGAACATTTTTATCTAAAAATCTTCGAAAAGGAAAGCAAAATGAAAATGAAAACCACTAAAATAAAAAGTGGATGAGAGAC